>JAJMBM010000124.1:6611-32605 GCA_030565325.1 Insectozyma coleopterorum
GAAAACAATCAATGGCATCTTATGGTCAGAGGAGTTTTTTCAGCCTTTCGAAAACAATCAATGGCATCTTATGGTCAGAGGAGTTTTTTCAGCCTTTCGAAAACAATCAATGGCATCTTATGGTCAGAGGAGTTTTTTCAGCCTTTCGAAAACAATCAATGGCATCTTATGGTCAGAGGAGTTTTTTCAGCCTTTCCCAGTTGGGAATCAAGCTTTTTCTTCGCTGCCCGTTTTTTTCTTTATTTTGTTTTTAAAAAAATTTACAAGTGATTTGAATTCAGATTTCCTTTAGAGTCTGTTGAGTTTTGATTTATTGGCATTTTTTTTTGGTCATTTCAATTAACAAACATACTCATTCAAAGATTCTTCTGAATTATGTGTTGACATCTCTTTTTTTTTTTTCGAAAGTGGTTTCAAAATGTTTCAAACTAATTGTTACCAATAATATATATTAGTTCCAACTTCATAGCGTATTTAAAATTTCCTGTAATACTGTAAAAGTTGAAGCGAATTAGTCGTGAATTTCAATTTAGGCTTCGCTTTGAATCAGTATACCACTTTTGTAGGTATACGGATCTTCGAAGAAGCCAAAGTATAAAAACAAATAAGAATAATAATGAATTAATCAATGTATATTATATCTATATAATTGATTGACATGAAGAAAGAGAAAAAGAAAAGAAAAAAAAAAAAAAAAAAATTTTATTGTTATAACAAAGTCTTCTTCTTATAGTATAAATTATTGTCACGTGCATAAATAAAATTGTATATTAATCTAGTGCTACACTCGGTATACCACTAACATTTACATTTTTTGATATTATCTTAACAAAATCAGATGTTTTCAATGATCTCACGGGTATTCCATCATCGTCTTCTTCTTGTTGTTGTTGTTTTTCTAATTTTCCACTTTTATAATTATAATTTTCTTTAATATACTCTCTCACTGGCACTATAGCAGCTTCTCTACATAATTCACGTAAATCAGATCCACTATAATCTCTTGTAATTTCAACGATATAATTCAAATTGAATCCTTTTTTATCTAATTTCGCATCTTTTAAAATTTTTGTCAATATCAGTTTTCGTTGTTCATAATTTGGTTTACCAATGGGGAAAGTTTTGGGCATTCTTCTTAAAAATGCTTCGTCTATATCATTTTTTCGATTGGTTGCACCCAAGATCATAATTTGACCATTTGATTTCAATCCATCCCATAATGTCATAAATTCAGCTTTCAACATTGCACTGACTTCATGATCACTCAGGGAACGGTCTCTTAAAAATGAGTCAATTTCATCAATGAATATAATACAAGGTTGCAATTTATTAGCTAATGAGAATATGGCATCTGTTATCTTATTTGATTCTCCATACCATTTATCCATTATATTTGACATTCTGATTGATAGAAAAAACGCCCCACTTTCTTTTGCAATCGCTTTTGCCAACATTGTTTTACCACAACCTGGTGGTCCATAAAATAACACCCCCTTGGGACTTTGAATCAAGTTGGAATGCATTGCAAATAAGCCAGGCTGTGTTAATGGTAAGATAACCGCTTCTCTTAACTCGTCAATTATAACTTGTAATCCACCTATATCATCAAATGTAACATTTATCTCATCGGGTGTCACTAAAGAACTCAATAGATTCTTCTCATATTGATTGAAACTTATACTCTTCAAATGCGGATTCGAAACTTGTAATTTCTTCAACACATTCTTACTCTTTTTATCACCTTCTTTTGAATTCTTGATTGAATTATCTAAATAATCATTGATAATCGTGTTCAAAATATAATAAACTGATAATCCAGCACCAGCTAATATAAAAATATCTCCTAATAATTTAACGTCTATTTTAAACTTCCCAAAATCTAATTTAAATTTATTGAAAACCATGATTTATCGAAACACACCCACGTAATTTGGTCTCTCTCTCTTTTTTTTTTTTTGTTAATTGATAAAAACGACAATTGGCCTCTCTTTTGGTATATGCAGGATCGTTGATATCTTAGGATGAGATATTATAAATTTATAAACTTTTTTTTTTACAACCAAATATATTGAAACAATAACTTGTACATAGGAATAATGGTTAGATTGGACGATGATTTGAAATCAAATACTACTAGACTACCTGAGAAATTGTTAAACCAAGTCTTGATCAATAATTATGAAAATAAAGATAACGATGAAAGATTTTCTAAGAAGAGGAAGAATGGATCTACATTATCAAGAAAAGATAAAAGAAAACAAGAAAGAGAATTGAAAAAGCAGAAACGAATAAAGAAGAATGGGAATAATAAAGATCCAATTGCTTTGTTGGCATCCAAGAAGAATATAGATTTGAAATCAAGGGGTAAGAAATTAAATGGTTTGAAAATGGTGAAAGAAAATGTGGAGGATTATTCAAATAATGAACAAGATCCAATGGAGGCACTAAGAAGATTAAAAGAGAAAAAAAGTGGGAGTAATAAGAAATCAGAAATTAGAGTGGTTAAAGAAGATGATTTACAAGATGATGATGTATCAGATTTCGATGAAGATGATTTAGCAGACTTTGATGAAGATGATCAAGTAGTTGAAGATCCAATGGAAGCTTTGAGAAAACTAAAAGAGAAAAAAAATGCGAATAATAAGAAATCAGAAATTAGAGTGGTTAAAGAAGATGATTTACAAGATGATGATGTATCAGACTTTGATGAAGATGATTTAGCAGACTTTGATGAAGATGATCAAGTAGTTGAAGATCCAATGGAAGCTTTGAGAAAACTAAAAGAGAAAAAAAATGCGAATAATAAGAAATCAGAAATTAGAGTGGTTAAAGAAGATGATTTACAAGATGACGATGTATCAGATTTCGATGATTTCGTAGATAAAGATCCAATGGAAGCATTAAGAAAACTAAAAGAGAAAAAAAATGGTGGTTCTAAAAAATCAGATATCAGAGTTATTAAAGAAGACGATTTACAAGATGATGATTTATCGGACTTTGACGATGAAGAAGCATTCGATGATGATGATTTATCGGACTTTGACGATGACGAGGAATATACTGATGAAATTGATGAAGACCCAATGGAAGCATTAAGGAAATTAAAAGCAAAGAAGAATGGAAATAAGAAAAAATCAGATATCAGAATTGTCAAAGAAGATGTATCAGATTTCGATGACGATGAAGATCCTATGGAAGCATTAAGAAAATTAAAAGAGAAAAAGAATATCAACAACAAAAATAATTCAGAAATTAGAATTGTCAAAGAAGATGACTTTAATGATGAAGACGAGTTTTACAATTTTGAATCAGAAGCTCCATCTACCAACAAAAAATCCAAGAATGAAACCCCAGTACTGCCACCTCGAAATAAAGATTTATTTAGACAAGATGATGAAGATATAGAATATTACGCGAAAAAATTGGGATTAAAAAATGGTAAAAAATCTAAATTGACTAAACTAGATGATGATGATGTAATAGGGGGGTTATTGGATGGTTTAGATTTATCACAATCAGAATCAGAATCAGAATCAACTGTTCCTGTAAAAGGTAAAGATTTGTTTAAACAAGATGATGATGATATTGAATATTATGCTAAGAAATTGGGGTTAAAAAATGGAAAAAGTTCAAAATTGACTAAATTAGATGAATATGATGAAATAGGTGGACTCTTAGAAGGATTGGAGTTTGATTTTGAAAAAGATGACCAAGATGATGAATTTGAAGAATCTGAAGAATTTGATGAATCTGAAGAATTTGATGAATTTGATGAAGAAAGACAGAAAGAAAATCCATATGTTGCTCCTGGCACTGATGAACCAGAGGAAGTGGGAGAAACAAGGACAGCTCAAAAATATATTCCACCAGCATTACGTAGAAAATTAGCTTTGGAACAAGGAAATGAAGTTTCAGAAGAAACTTTACAATTACGAAAATTAATTAAAGGTCCATTAAACAAATTGTCTGAAGTAAATATAGGTACAATTGTAAATGAATTGCAAACATTATACATGTCACATCCTAGACAAATTTTAAATGAAGAAATTACATCAATTATCTTAAATAGTATTATACAACAAGGTAGATTATTAGATACATTTGTATACCTACATGCTTGTGTTGTTGTTGCTTTGTATAGATTACAAGGTATTGATTTTGGTGCTTATTTTATCCAAGAATTGATTGAGAAATTTGAAAAACTTAATCAAGAAACAACAAAAACAAAAGAGTCATCAAATATAATATCTTTATTATCATCTTTATACACATTCCAATTAATATCATCAAAATTATTATATGATTTGATAAAACAATTGATTAATAATTTAAATGAACATAATGCTGAAATTTTATTAAGATTAATAAGAAATTCAGGAAATCAAATGAGATCAGATGATCCTTCATCATTAAAAGATATTGTTGTATTAATTAATGAAAATTTTACAAATTTACCAAAAGAATTAAATAACACTAGAATTCAGTTTTTAATTGAAACTATTTCATCATTGAAAAATAATAAACTCAAGATATTAAATGAATCAAATCATCAATTTTCAATAAGATTAAAGAAATTCCTAGGTGGCATAAGTAGTAATAAATTTGGTGATCCAATACAAGTCAATCTTGATGATATCCATAATGTTTCAACCAAAGGTAAATGGTGGTTAATTGGTTCTGCTTGGAAAGGTAATGATGAAGAACACGTTAAGGATGTTGACACAAATGCCATGAATGATATTCTTGATACAGCAGAACCGAATTGGATGGAATTGGCAAGAGCTCAAAGAATGAATACTGATATACGTAGAGCTATATTTGTTTCAATAATGTCTGCAAATGATTATGTTGAATCCATGACTAAATTGGATAAATTATCATTGAAAAGATCACAAGAGAGAGAAATACCAAAAGTTTTAACTCATTGTGCAACTATGGAACCTTCATATAATCCTTATTATGGTATTTTAGCTAATAAACTATGTAACAGTCATTCATTAAGGAAAACATTTCAATTTATGTTTTGGGATTTAATCAAAGAATTGGATGGAATAAATGAGGATGAATCTCAATTTGATGATGATGATGATGAGACAAAATTGAGAAAGATTTTAAATTTGGGTAGATTTTATGGCTATCTTTTCGCCCAAGGTTCGATCCCATTACATAATTTGAAAACTGTGAATTTTGTAACCGCTTCATCGGATACTCAATTGTTATTAGAGGTTCTATTTGTTAGTTTCTTTGATCAAATTGGTAAAAAATCGAAAAAGAATGCTGTTGGTGCCGGTATGAAATCTTTGAAAGGTGATATGATTGATGTTAAATTTGATGATAAATTATTAGTTGAAAGAGTATTAAAAGCAAAAGATCAAACAACTTTATTGAGAGGTTTACAATATTTCTTACAAGAAAAGGTGAAATCAAGTGACATCATATCTGGCCCTAAACAAACAGATAGGGTAAAATGGGGAGTCGATGCGATGTTTGATATAATTGATGAATTTTTAAGAGAAGCTGAATAAATAAATTTATTTTACATTTTTCTCCAATATAGCCACTGTCTCTACATGTTTTGTTTGTGGGAAGAAATCAAATCCAATGATATTCTTAACAGTATACTTTGAATTTGTAGATTGTAAAAGGTCAAACATGGCTAAATCTCTAGCTTGTGTGAATACGTTACAACTCACATAGATAATCATGTCTGGTTCAAATTCAATCAATTGTTGTAGAAATTCTCTATTAGAGCCTTTTCTCGAAGGATCTATAATCACCAACGAACCCTTGCCTTTGATATTCATCTTATTGAATTTCTCATTTCTAAATATATTTGACGCATCACCAGATATAAATTGTACTTTATTAGGATCAAGATTATTTAATTTAACATTTTCTTTAGCGTATTTAATTTGTTCTTCATTGATTTCAATACCAAATACTTTACAATTGTTTAATAATTTCGATAATGAAATACCAAACAATCCAACACCACAATATGTATCAACTATATTTTCCAATTTATGATTACAATTTTGAATTTGCTCTTTTAGAAATTGAAACAATGGAGACAAAATGCTGTTATTAGTTTGGAAAAAACAAGTTGACGAGAATTGGAATAACGACTGGTCAACTCTTTCAGTTATAATATTTTTAAATCCTTCAACTGCAATGGGTTTGTTTAATTCAAGTGATTGTTTAAGGATAAGTTGTATTTGTTTTGGTTTGGGGGGCTTTTCTAAAAGATGTGGTCTCAATCTCGAATACAACATGTTGATTTCTTCAGTTGCAATGGGACAATTTTCAACATCTACTCCTCTTTGACTTTTATATACATTTTCAAATCCAATCTTATCAATCATACCTTTATTGAGAAAAAAATGCGGGGTAATCTTGGTTCGATATCCATATTTCAAAGGTGACTCAATAACTTTGACTGTTGGAATTGGTAATTGTGGATAAAAATATTGATATGCCTTTTTAATTGTATTTCTTTTATGATCTAGTTGTATGTCATATGGTATCATTTGAAATTGACATCCACTACAATTATCAAAATGTTCACAATTGACTAATGAATCATCTCTAATTAGGGATGATTTTATAAATTTGACAATTTCAGTTTCGGCATAGAATTCATGATGGAATTTGATCGATACTTGAACAACATCACCAATGCAAACTTTTGGAATTTTCAAAATTGTAAATTGAGTTTGATTAATATACTCTTTTGGTATTATAGCTAGTCCATAACCATCTGTAGAGACTTGTCTAATCGTTACTGTGGCCAATTTTTTTTTTTCCATATCCTGATTATAAGGTAGGAATGATTTGATCACCAATTTAGAATTATATACATCTTTCAACTTTATATCTGTTCCATCTTCTAAATTCACTTTTTCAATAAAATCATTAATTTCAAGTATATTTATATTATTATGATGAGTTATTTCACTCAATACATCACTTCTTTTAGTGACCAATTTATTTTTCAATATTCTATCAATTTTTCTTATATCACCTTTTGGTAAACTATTCACATCATGCTTGATTAAATTTTGACATTCTAACAATATTGATTCTGGAGGTTTATATAATGAATACAATCTTGTTACTCGTGGTATCACACCTCTCTTCATAAAAAAAGTTTGGTTGCAAAGATTAACAATAATTTTTTTTCCTCTAACAAACAAAAAAAAAAAAAAATTTAATAGTGTTTTCAATCATCATCATGCAGGTGAAGAATAAAGTTAAATTGAAGGATAAAAATGTTGCAGTCACTTTAATTCCTGAAGATTCGGAAGATTTATGGTATATCTATAACTTAATTAAAAAGGGTGATTCGGTGTCGTTATTGACTCATCGAAATGTTAAAAAGGGTAATCAAAATCAAATAGCCAAAGGTAAAAACAAAATGGAAAAAATACTCGTGAAATTGAAATTGACAGTTGAAGAAGTCGATTACATTGCATCTGATCAAACTATGAGAATCAATGGCAAATCTCTAATCCAACAAGAATATATCCCATTGAATAGTTATCATACGGCCGAAGTGGAATTAAATAAAGATATTACCATATTGAAAGACAATTGGGATGAATACGATATGAAAGTGTTGGATGATTTATGTTCAATTGAGAAGAAAGCCGATATTGGAGCCATTGTGTTTCAAGAAGGTGTTGCTCATTTATGTTATGTAACCGATCAAATGACTGTATTACAAGCAAAAATTGAAAAATCAATACCTCGAAAAAATAATGAATATGGTACGAGGGATTTGGACAAGGCGATGAATTCATTTTTTAATATGATAATAGCTTCAATGATTAGACATTTCGACATTAATAAATTAAAAGTAATCATATTGGCATCTCCAGGATTTTTAGCAAAGACATTATATGAAAGATTATTACAAGAATGTATAAATCTACAAAACTCAGGGAAAGAGAATAAGCAATTTCAAGATATAATAAAGAATAAAAATAAGTTTTTAATAGCACATTCATCAACTGGTTATTTACAAGGTTTGGAAGAAGTTTTAAACGATCCACAAACAAAAAAGAGACTCAGTGATACCAAATTTCTTGAGGAATCGCAAGTATTGTCTAAATTTCAAACGGCTTTAAATGAAGATGATGGCAGAGCATGGTATGGGTTGGAAGAAGTAACAAAAGCATTAACTTTGGACGCTGTAAGATATCTAATGGTCAGTGATGAATTATTTAGATCAGACGATATTGAAATACGAAGACATTATATTGATTTGACCGAACAAGCCAAGAATTTGGGTGCAAAAGTATTTATATTTTCAAGTTTACACGAATCTGGTATTCAATTGAATCAATTGACTGGTATTGCGGCATTACTTAAGTATCCAGTACCTGATTTGGACGATTCAGATGAAGAAGAAGAAGAAGAATAATAATAATAAAGATTCTATATATTCAATCTGTCTATGTACCAAACCTTGCCACCTCGTTTATATATTAAATAGTCTTGTAATAACCCCAAACCAAGCCCGAATAAACTACTTTTTAATATCAATGTTTTACATCGTGTAAATGGTAATTTCTTACTAGTGCAATAAATACTAGCAATTATAGTGGTAGAAGCTGTCGTGTTTAAAAAATCAATTGTGTTGCCTCGTATTGTATCAAATAAATATTCCAATCCAAAAATTCCACCAATTGGTATTGAGTATTTCAAACATGATTGTATTCCACATTTCACCGATTGTTGCATCATTACATAATTCTTTTTCTTATGATAGAAATACCAACCTCCAACTTTGGTAGGTAATCTATGAGCATTTTCAGCTAAATATCTTGCTGATGATAACTTGGCACCATCGTATAGTCCAATACCTAAGCCTATTATACCAGTCATTGTAACAAATGTCTTTATTCGTTCTGCTGGGTATAAATGAAAACGTTCATTACGTTTGTGATCTAGACTTTTATCATTTATTTCAAGTGTAGTTATTGGTATACTATCGGTCATTTTAGATATTGTTTTTTTTATTTTTTTTTTTTTTCGTTGTTATTAGTATTAAAAACTATTGATCTAATATAGACTTTACAAATTCAACATAATCAACATTACCATCTTGATTCACATTGACACCTTTTAATAATTCATCCACTTCTGAATCGGTCAATTTTTCCCCAATGGATGTTAAAATATATCTTAATTCACCAACACCAATATATCCAGTATTATCTTTATCAAAAACTTGAAACCCTTTAATATAATCTTCTGGTAATCCTAATGGTTTAAATCCATCTGGTCTGTTTATAATTTCTTGATACTGTTCAAAGTTGAATTCATTACCATTTATAGATTTTTGCAAATCTGCTATTTCAGCCAAGGTTGGATTTTGACCAATTGATCTCAATAAATCACCTAAATGTTCAACTGGTATTTTCCCTGTTCCTTTCTTGTCAAATAAAGCAAACGCGTCCTTGTATGTTTTCGTATTTTGTGACTGGAAAAAGTTAGTATTGATCCTTGATCACTATATATATCTTTTTGATCTAAACTTACCATTTGTAATATATTTGGTTAAAGAAAAAATATTTTAGAAATCAAAACAAAAATAATCAATTCTGGACATCCAAACATACATAGTGGAAATACACGAGATCACAAGAATAACTGAACACAACCAACAATAGTGGATGAAACTACTAAATCAAGAAAGAAAGGAGAAGATTTGGATTAGCCAATCGATGATAATAAACCATGGGAAGACGCGTGGTCGACCAATAAAGGTTTTTTCATATATGGATAAATCAGCAACTTTTAAAGACAATGATTGATAGAAATTCAAAATTCCATTTTTGAAAACTTGGTGTGTCTTCAAGTCTTGATGTCTGAATGTGTATTATTTACCTGTTGGTTTCAACAATCAACATCAACGTTAAATTTTCATTTTGCAAATTACGCGTAGAAAAAAAAAAAAAAATAATTAACTTTATCAATGCATGATGGCTCTGTTAAAAGGCAGAAAATTCATGAACCTGCCAAATATAAACCTGGGTTTTTAAGATACGTTAAAGTATGGAATTTCACAACTTACTCATTTGCTGAATTTAATCTATCTCCAACGTTAAACATGATTATTGGACCAAATGGTTCTGGAAAATCAACATTGGTTGCATCAATTTGTATTGGATTAGCTGGGAATATCAACTTAATTAAACGTAAAAATTTAAAATCAATGATTAAGACAAATCATGAAAGGGCTGCAATAGAAATCACAATTGAAAATTTTGATAATAAACCACCTATTGTAATTAAACGTGAATTTACTGCAAAGGAATCAAATTGGTCATTGAATAATCGAAAAAGTACCGAGAAGGAAATCAAAGAGATTCGAAAAAAATTCAATATCCAATTGGATAATTTATGTCATTTTTTACCTCAAGAGCGAGTTGCTGAATTTGCTGCGTTACAACCGGATAAATTATTATTAGAAACTGAAAGAACTTTAGGTGATGGTCATTTGTTGGAAATGCATGAGGATTTAATAGATAAGGATGCAATGAGTCAGCAATTGGGTAAAAAAATTGAAGATACTCAAAATAAATTAAATACTTTAAATTTAGAAAGGGAGAAATTAGAAGAAGATGCGAGAAAAGTTGAAGAATATGAAGCTAAACTGAAACAAATTGCCGATCATAAATTATTAATTCCTTACGCACAATATAGTGATTTGAAAAAGACACAATCGAATTTGAAAAAACAAAGAGATCAAGCTAAAAATAGATTAAGATCATTTAAAGAAAATTATAAAAAATTAAATCAAGATAAAGAAGCTATTGAAGATGAGATTTCAATTGAAAAAACTGCATTGTCTCAAAAGGAGAATTATTTAAAACAAAAAATGAATCAAACTGGTCAATTTAAAGATCAACAATCTAATTTATTAAAAAATATTTCTGAATCAGCTGCAAATGTATCACAATTTAAAAACAAAGCTCAACAAAAGAAAGCCGAATTGATGAAAAATCAAGAAGAATTGGCTCATTTAATTGGTAAAAAGGATTCGATTCCACAGGTTGATAAACAAGAGCTTCAAAAATCACATCAAGAAATCATGGATAAAAGAAGTATTGTTAGGGAATATGAAGACAAAATTGCTGAAGAAGAAGTTGTAGAAAAAGAATTGTCCAATGACATTAGAGATATTAAAAACAAACTTATAAGAGAGAATAATCGACTCAAAAGTAATGACAAATTGGACATTTTAATTAGTAATGGTAAAAATCAAAAGTATAGATTACGTGATGAGTCATACAAAGCTCATAAAAAATTAAGAGAAAAATCTGAACTTGGAAGTAAATATTTTGAAGCTCCTGTTATTTCATGTGTAGTCGAGGATGCTGATGTTGCGCCGGTATTGGAAAAAATTATTGATAATAATACATTATTTGCAATTACTGTTACATCAAAGGAAAATCAGCAGTTTATAAATAGAGCACAAGAACATTTTAATTGGAATATACCAACAAGATGTATTGACACAATGATTGAACCAAGACATGAGTATTCAAAAGAAGAATTAAAGAAATTAAATTTCGATGGATATTTGTCGGATTACATAACTGGACCTCCAGAAGTTTTGTCAATGTTATATAGTATATCCAAGATTGATAAAATCCCCTATAGCAAAAGATTTTTATCACAAGAAGAAATTGACAAATTAACAAATGGACACGTTATGTTTCTGAAATTCGTAACTGGAGATACCGTACACACAACACATAGATCATTATATGGTAATAGGCAAGTAGTCAGACGGACTGAGAGAATATCAAGGTCACAATATTTTTCAATCATGGGTTTATCACAGGATGATAAAAATCTCATTACTGAAAAAATTGAACAATACGAACAACAAGAACAAGAAAAGACGAATCAATTGAATAAAATCAAAAAGAAATTGCAAGAATTACATAGCAAAAGAAGTTTGGTGGAAAATGAAATTGATACTATAAAAATAGAGTATAAAAAAATGAAAAGATCAGTTGATTTAATTGATGAATATGAATCAAGAATTAAAATGAAAAGGGAAAGAAATGAAAAATTAGAACAAGATTCGGCTAAAGATTATACACTGAGGATTAAAGCATGCGAAAAGAAAATTATTGACAAATATAATTTAATTTCAAAAACAAGTAATGAATTATCCAAAATACTACTTGAATCGAGTAAAATAGAACTGGAAATCAAGTTTAAAAAATTTGATATCTTGAATTTAAAAAATAGAAAACTAACATGTGAATCATTAATTGAAGAATTGAATAAAATTCAAAGAGAACTTGAGCGAGATTATAAAGTATATGCAGATCAATATAATAAATTAAAAGAAAGTACACAATATAAGGAAACAGAGAGAATAAATCGAGAGAAAAATGAAGAAGAAAGGGCTTTCCTTAGCAGCTTAGCACAAGAATATATAAATAATAATACATTTTGCGAGAAAACAATTGTTACCAAAATTCAATTACTTGAAGATGAATTATCCTTATTATCCACTGCTGATAAAAGTTCCATAGATAATTTAAGAACAAAATTACAAGAAATCCAAAGAGCTGAAACTGATTTACCAATATATAGAACCGACAAGCAAAGATTAGATGATAGAATAGCAACGATTAAACAATCATGGGAAACTGAATTGACTGAATTGGTCGATAAGATTTCAATTGCTTTTAATCAAAGATTTACAAAAGTCGCTAGTGATGGTAGAGTAGAATTGGGTAAATCCGAAAGATTCAAAGATTGGAAATTACAAATCTTGGTTAAATTTAGAGAGAATTCAGAATTGAAAATATTGGACAACCAATCACAATCAGGAGGTGAAAGAGCCGTTTCAACAATATTTTTTATAATGTCCTTACAAGGATTGACTGATGCACCATTTAGAATCGTTGATGAAATTAATCAAGGTATGGATCCAAAAAATGAACAAATGGCTCATAAATATTTAGTTCATACTGCTTGTCAAAATAATAATTCACAATACTTTTTAGTCACACCTAAATTATTAACTGGATTATATTATCATCCTGATATGGTTATACATTGTATATTTACAGGACCATTGATTGAGTCAAATTCAGAAGGAAGGAAATTTTTGGATTTTGTCGGGAAATAGTATTGATAATAACAATAGAATGAATTTATACTTGGTCTATAAAAAGTGGAAATTTTTACATATTTCTCAACAAAGAACATTTTTGATATGAAACAGTAAAAATTATCTCACCACTTAACGAATGTACTTTGAATATTTTGAACAAACATGTGTCTGCTGTGGCTGTAATGTAACACAAACACAAAATAGATGTTGTGGTGCAACTGAGCGATGCAACTGAACATTTTGTACAACTATTGATATCATAATGTTGGTACTTGTAAATGTTATATCTCTTAATTAACTAGTCATCCTACATGAAGTTAAACATACATGGAATTATAGTAAAAGAAAACATATTGTCAAATGTTTGTTATTAAAAATTGAAACATCACTTTAATATATTAATACAACACAATATAAAAATTAATCAACATCCAAGAAGGGTTATCATTCAGATGAAATATAAGAGTTTCCCTTTTTAATTAACAAGAAGGGATTAGGTTTAATATAAATATAAATATTTCAGTATTTAATAGAATTCACGAAATTTTAGAAAGAAAAAAAAATAGTTTATATAACCCAGTATAACATGAGTTCTAGAGTACGATGAAACTTAATCGACTCCTTCAGGATGAACATCTATCCAAGTTTCGAGTATTATAGACTGATGAATCTATCACTACTCTAGACTATTTTTTTTTTTTCGCAGTTAAAACACAACAATATAGTATATATCTACTTAGAGTTATCATGTCAACTTGGTCATTTATAAATGTTAAAGACTAACACATGTTGAATAACACATTTTTCTGTCACACAGTTACAGAATGATCTAAAATTAGAGAAGATAACTTTACTCATCTAAGCTGTGTTCGCTCGTGCGGAACTATACAATTATCTCTATATCTTTCCAAACTGTTTCGTTAAAAAAAGTTTTCAAAAAGATATCAAATGTAGAAAAAAAAGGCTAGCTAGGTGATTTTGATGCATTTAAAGCGTGTTCTCATTTTTATTTCGTTGAAATTCGGACATTTTCTTGATAACTTTTCAATTTTGTCCTTTGAATGTTGTATGCCCCTAAAGTTTTATGACAGTTATAATGCAATATTCTTTTGATCCAAGATCAAATAGATTACCGATGGATGCGCCCAAACGTTGAATATATTGAAGTAAAACAGGAAGGGGCTCAAAGGTAAAGTAAAACACAGCATCGCCGCAGCCGCGAGTATTGTAATGAAAGGATTACCCCTTGCATCTGTAACACAAAAGCCAGATTTTTTTGATAAAGGGCATCAGAGAGAGAGAGAAAAAAAAAACAGTGTTGCAACTTAAATCCATAAGGCTTTTACAACAAGACAAGAATGGAATATTTGATATTACAGCAGTTGTCAATAGAAGCATCTAAAAAATAATATATATCGCAGATGAACTTAACCTTTTCCAACTGGTTACCAAGTGACGTTGTGGTAAATTCTCCTGTTCAAAAAAAAACAGAAAAAGCAAGAGTAAACAAATAGGGAAAGCGGGGGAGATATAAGATTACTTGATTACACGGGCAGAAAATTAAGATGTCACTATGTTCCTAACTTGTTATAGACATTTCATGTAAATTATGTGGAATTTTAATTTGTCACAAGTAATACGATGATTTAACGTTGTTGTGGTTGAATATTAAATAACTCAATAAAGTAAAAACGTAAATAATAACAAGAGTAAATTAAGTAGAGTTGCATTTTAATCATCCACCGAAGTGTTTCAATTTGAATATCATTTCTTTTTGTTTTATCTTGAGGTGTGTATTAACATGAACAATTTTCCAAAGGGGAGTTTCAGAACACAATGTAAACAGAGCCAATAGCAACACAAGGGTGAAACAGTTCTGCCTAATTGCAGCTGAGTACAAATTGGAGTAGTCTACAAATTGTTCGTCTAAGGGCAACAAATTGGAATTAGTGTGTGTTTGTTTATAATTTAATCCGATTTGGAAAGTTAAAAATAAAAATAAAAATAAAAATATTTTTTCTCAAAACAAATAAAAATAACAAAAGATATTTTAGTGAAAACAACACATTTATTATTCACAATCAATCTCAGATATCATCAGATTTCGACAGATTTCATTCAAAACTTTCTTTCTATCCACTTCACAAACGTCGTTCCCTTGACGACAACAACAACAACAACATCATCATCATCATCAACAACATCATCATCAGATACAACTAGGATAGTTGTATTCACTTTTAATCGAAAAAACCAACTAATTCATTCCTTTATCATTTAAACTTTTCTAAATCAATTTAGTCAACTTTTTTTTTTTTTTTTTTTTTTTTTGATATCACAAATAAATTAACAAATATAACTACGATCCACCGTCAATCAATCAATCAAATCCAATGTCTTCAAGTATTGTTGTTCCATGTCAAGTGGAATTAATCAACAATTTTGATAATCCACCATCATCATTATCATCACCGCTTCCAACTGGAAATTCGTCAACATCATCTCAAAATGATAAACAAATACAACAGCAATCATTACCATTAGTACAACAACAACCAGAACAACAACCAGAACAACAACCAGAACAACAACCAGAACAACAACTAGAACAACAACTAGAACAACAACAACAACAACCATTACCACTATTACCATCACAACAACCAGAACAACAACAGCAGCGACAAAATATACAAGCCTCTGTACCACGTACACCAGTTGACATTCCAACCTTATCACAGGTGCAATCACAATCACAACAACCTTCTTATTCATCGATAGCCAAAAAGGTCCATCGTGAAGTTAGATTTGGCAATTATATCTTAGGATCTACTCTTGGTGAAGGTGAATTCGGTAAAGTTAAACTAGGCTGGAGAAAGGATGGTGGACATCCTAGTCAAGTTGCCATAAAATTGATTAAAAGATCGACATTGATGAAAGATTCGGATTCAGAAATTAAAATTCATCGAGAAATTAATTCATTAAAATTATTAAATCATCCAAATATTGTCAATTTGGTAGAGGTTATGAAAAGTGGTAAATATATTGGTATTGTTTTAGAATATTGTTCTGGAGGAGAATTATTTGATTACATTTTACAACATAAATATTTAAAAGAAAACATTGCAAAAAAATTGTTTGCTCAATTAGTTAGTGGGGTTGATTATATGCATAGTAAAGGATTAATCCATAGAGATTTAAAATTAGAAAATTTATTATTAGATAAACATAAAAATGTCATCATTAGTGATTTTGGTTTTGTTAATTCATATAACAGGGATAGACACGATCTAATGAAAACAAGTTGTGGTTCACCTTGTTATGCGGCGCCAGAATTAGTCTTAACTCAAACTCCTTATGAAGGTAGAAAAGTCGATATTTGGTCATTAGGTGTCATTTTATATGCAATGTTATCTGGTTATTTGCCATTTGACGATGATCCTGAAAATGAAGATGGTTCTGATATTATTAAATTATATCATTATATCTGTAAAACTCCATTAACATTTCCTGAATATGTTAGCCCATTAGCAAGAGATTTATTAAGAAAAATCATCGTTTCAGATCCAAGAAGAAGAATAAACATGAATAAAGTTAAACAACATCCATGGTTATCACAGTATTCTCATTTGTTACAAATCAAATTACCAGAGTGGGATAAATTACACCAAGAAAATAAACCTATCATTCATGAACCACCTAACAAACGTTTTTCAATGATCAATGAACGTACTAATTCTGCTGCATTGATATCACCACAACCAATATCATATCATAATAGATCCTATTCATCGACGTCAATTAGTTTGTTATATTCTTCACCATCGTCCACTGTGGCAATACCCAAACTTAATGAATCAAATGATACTATTAATTTATCATCGACGCCATCTCCAAAGAAGAATTCACCAATCTCACAACAAAAGGGACATCAAAAATCAGCTTCAGTGTCAAATTCTTATTCATCTGCAAGTATTGCTTTGAAAGCTTTGGATTATAAAATACCAACAATTATCGAAAGTCCGACTAAACAACAACAACATGTCCCACCATTGGTATTGTCGACACCAAGATTGCCACCAAATAAAAAACCAAGACCAACTTCCTATCATCCATCTTCAATGACTTCGACTTTAACTAATGAAATTAAAAATTTTCCAATTGGTCACTATATTTCAACTTCACCTCCAAAACATAATGAGATCGAAACAAATGACTCTGGAAGTCGTCCTCAAATCTCAAGAAGAAACTCCGAAGTTACCCATATCAACGTTAATGGCGTTTTAAGTAATGAGGAAAACAAGAGAAATTCTGTCATATCTTATTTGGAAGATAAAATTGATACTTTAGAATTGGAATCTCCAAAGAAGGAAAAAATTAAATCTAAAGTAACAATTGAACAAGAACAACAAATTATAAAGACAGAGTCTAATTCAGATGTCAAAATTGAAATAGAAGATTTATCACCTATTGTACCAGTTGAGGAATATATTAAAAAATCAGAAGATTTTAAAAAGCCAACAACAACCAATAAGAGACATTCAATAGCAGTACCTAGAAAAGAAGAACCTAAAGAAATTAAGGAAGCTAAAAAGAGAAATAGATTTAGTTTGTTATCTTTTTACAGCACATCAAACACATCATCTATTACACTTAAAGATTCAACAAATTTAATTTCTTCACAACCTAAAAAACCATTAGAATCATCAAACGAAGCAAATAAAAGAAAAGATCAACAAAAAAGAGTTCATTCTGGATCATCTTCAAATTCAAAAAAGACAATTGAAAAAGAAACTAGTGCAGCTAGAAAAGTTATGGATTTCTTTAAAAGAAGAAGTATCAGGGTCAATTAATGTATATTTTTAACGATTTTAACTAAGTTGAAATTTCTCTGTACACAAATGTCGCATTACTCTTTATAAAAAATCAAACTGTCCTTTTTTTTATTATACTATGAAATCTGAATGTTAACTCTTTTTGGTAATTCAGACCTTATCTTTGTATTTAACCTTGGAGGTGTATAAATAAAATTAAAATTCTTTTTGTAATTCACTTAGACTGGTGTAAAACAAACCTCGAGTTATATAGACTTTCTAAAGTTAGTAGGTCTATTTTTAATGTCGCTGATCAAATTAGACTTATTCACGACATTTGATAAGATCATAAATTTATAATTTTTCACTTGAATTTTACTTGCACTCTGATGGAATCTGACGAAAATGAGCCAGGACTGGATATTAATCAACAGTCAGTAGTCTTGGAAGTAGAAAATGAATTTGGACAGGAAAACTTACAATCCATTGTTATAGATTCAACTGCAGATGAAAATCAAGATGATGTTGAATATATTTCGGATGATGAAGAAACACCCGATGAATCATTAGGTGCAACTATTTTAAATGAAATTCAACAAGGTATATACATTTGTTTAGTATGTACAGGGGAAATCGATCAAGACTCAACAATTTGGACTTGTAATGAATGTTTTAGAGTTTATGATTTAGATTGTATTAAAGATTGGGCAATTAATGGTTCAAGTACAAACAAACAAACTAAAACATGGAGATGTCCAAGTTGTAATGTTGAGACTAAGAAAGTACCTACCAAATTTACTTGTTGGTGTGGTAAATTAACAAATCCAGTTAAAAACCAATTAATGCCGTTTAGTTGTGGAAATTCTTGTAACTATAAATATGAAAATTGTATTCATAATTGTACAAATATTTGTCATCCAGGCAAACATCCAATCTGCGGTGCTTTAGGTCCAATGATGAAATGTCATTGTGGGAAAGAAGCGAGACAAATTCCGTGTATTATTACTCCATACAATGAAGGTTGGAAATGTGAACATGAATGTGATGTGACAGTATGTGATTTAAATCATAAATGTGAACGCGGTTGTCACTCTGGATTCTGTGGCAGATGTCAAGAAATGTTAAGATTGCCATGTTATTGTGGAAAGAATCAACTTCGTATTAGATGTTGTGATAAAGAATTTAGAAATTGTGGTGATTTTATTGGCGGTGGTACATGTGGTTCAGTTAATAAAATATATTATGATTGTAATGAACATTATGAACTAAAAATATGTCAACCAATTACCAAGGTTGAAAAATGCAAATATTCACCAGATATTATAACAACCTGTTATTGTGGTAAAACAAAAGTGGATGTAAAGAATAGATTAAAATGTACTGATCCAGTGCCTGAATGTGAAGAGATTTGTGGAAAATTGTTACCATGTGGTCACACATGTCAATTTAAATGTCATGAAGGTGAGTGTGAATGTACAACAATTTTAGATTTGAAATGCTCATGTGGTCATGAAACTTATTCGGCATTATGTAAGTCAATTCAAGATGGTTTAAAACCAAGATGTGGTCATAAATGTTCGGTTTTATTAAATTGTAGAAAACATTATCATCGTGAACCATGTTGTCCATACGAACAAATTGGATTACAAAGAGAAAGAACTAAAAGAAAACAAATTAGGAATAATTTACGAACAAATTTTGATGATATAATGTCAATTGAAGCAATTCATATATGTACAAAAACGTGTAATAGGTTGAAAAGCTGTGGATTACATGAATGTCACGCTTTATGTCATAGTGGACCTTGTGAAATTTGTTTGGAATCAACAAATGACGATTTGATTTGTAACTGTGGTAAAACTGTGATTTGTGCACCAATCAGATGTGGTACTAAATTAGTTTGTAATGAACAATGTGTAAGACCTAAAAGTTGCGGTCACCCACAAGAATATCATAAATGTCATGAAACTGGTGAATGTCCAAATTGTACAACACTTGTAAAAAAGACATGTAATTGTGGCAATAGAAGTGATATACCAGCATTATGTTCACAAGAAAGAGTGAGTTGTGGTATAATTTGTCAAGTTGCAAAAGATTGTGGTCATCCATGTTTAAGAACATGTTCAGCTGAATGTACAAAGAATAATCACAATAGTTCAGTCAATTGCCAATCATATTGTAGAAAAGTAAGAACAACGTGTCCACATTTATGTAAATTAAAATGTCATTTTCATAAACAGGAATGTGATGACACTTTATGTAACGAAGATGTAATGATTTCATGTGAATGTGGGAATATAAAAAGAAAAGTTAAATGTGGTTCATCAAAAACAAGACCAACTACAATTGGAATTGTTTTACCTTGTGATGACTCATGTACTATAGCTAAAAGGGATGCCAAATTGCGTGCTGCATTCAACGTTGACCCAGTTGAAACTTATTCCCAATTTGTTTTAGATATATTTCTTAAACAAAGAAATTGGTGTTTAAAAATGGAACAAACTGTACAAACATTTGTTAACAATTATTTTGATGAGGATTCGAAGAAAACATACCATTTCCCACCAATGAATAAATTACAACGACAATTTATCCATGAATTGACTGATGCTTATAATATATATACTGAATCACAGGATCAAGAACCAAAACGTTCAGTATTTATGGTTATAACCAGATTGACGAAAATTCCTGAATCGATTGAAAAAGTTTTATCCGAGAAATTACAAAAAGAAATGGCACAATCAAAAGTTGAAGAACTTAGTAAAGAAGAAATTGAAGAATCGTTATTTAATGCTATATTAATTAAAGATTTATTCTTTGGTGTTTCTAAAGAAGATTTAGAAAAAGGTTTGTGTGTCGAAGGTACATATCAATGGATCAAAGATTCAACTTTTATATATTATGATGAAAATTATAAATCAATGACTAAAAAATTGGAAGATAAATTATACATGTTATCAAAAAGTTTTAAAAACATACTTCGAGAAAAATCATTAGCTTTTGATTGTAAATTATGTTTGGTCGATGATAGTACTACCTTTATATTAAAGACTGAACATGTTAAATCTGATTCTATTCAACCAGAGCAAGAAATCAAAAATCAAAACATATTTAGTATATTTAATGATGGTTCTGTTTAAGTATTTAATAAATCAATGATGTCTTTTTCTTCTATTTAAGTATTTAACTCAATCAATGATGTCTTTTTCTTCTATTTAAGTATTTAACTCAATCAATGATGTCTTTTTCTTCTAGTTTTCTTTTTTGGTTCTTCTTTTGATTCTTGAGCTTCCACTTTCTTCTTTTTCATACTTAATGGATTTGGCTCCTTTGGACCTTTTCTTTTCTTTGTCAATGGTTGCTGTTGTTCTTCTTTTTCTTTTTCTTTTTGTTCTTTTCCAGTATCATTTAATCCAGCAGTTAATTTCTTTTCTTCTGTTTTTTGAGCAAATTCGGATGATGCATCACTTAAAGGTTCCATAACCATGACTGATCTATTCATATATATCAAAGGTACACCGGGTGTTTTCCTTAGTTTTTGTCTCAATTTCAAATCTTGTGTTGCTACTATATATCTATGTTTATTTTCACCATTTATATTAATTATACTAGTTAAACAATCCATTGGAGGTATTGGTTCACGATGATTACATTTCCTACGTTCGAATGTCTTTGCTATATCTATTGCCTTTTGATTTTTAGTTTTATATAATGCTTCAATACAACACTGAGTAATCATTGGTTTAATTTCTTGTGTTTGAATTGTTCTTTGTAAACCCTTGACTATATCATAGCTTGCTGACTCACAAGTAAGAATTAATTGATCATCTACTATTGTTTGAAATGGCTCTCTAAACTTGAATGTATAAAGATATACATTCATTTGTTTTTTGTATGCCTTAGCCCTCTTTTGTCTCATATTGATAAGAGATGAGTTTTTTAGATGAGATTTTAATTTGTGCGCATAAAATATTTACATTGATCTATTTACATTATATTTACATTAATCTATATGCTGAGATTTGAATGACAAACTTTCTTCTTTTAACAATTGATCACTTTTATTTGCATAGTTTTTAGCCAATGGTCTATTTCGAAAAATAGCAAAGTTTCTTAATAAAGCATGAGAATATTTTGTTGGTGCATCTTCAGCTTCCGTATATTCTGGCACACCAGTAAATCTTACCTTTTTCAATCCATTGCTTAAATTTGAACTTTCAGATGATATTTCCAATTCTATAAATGTATTTTGTAAAGTATTTTTCTTAGTTAATGAATGCCTTGATGATGGGACTGGCTCGATATATTTTTTAGATAATTGGGTAGAACCTGATGGATCGTATGAAACTTTTTCTAGAACTGGTATAGGTTTCTTTTTGATATCACCTGCTTTTGCTGCTTGAGCAAAATGTCGATGAAATCGTTGTGAAGCTGATAATTTTTCAGAAACATGTGTGTTGAGTTGGACCTCAGGTTTGACGTGTGGTTTGGTTTCTGTTTTAACTTCTGTTTTAACTTCTGATTTCACTTCTGTCTTGACTTCTGGTTTGACTGTTGGTTTGACTTCTGATTTCACTTCTGGTTTGACTTCTGGTTTGACTTCTGGTTTGACTTCTGGTTTGACTTCTGGTTTCACTTCTGGTTTGATTTCTATTTTGACCCCAGGTTTGAGATCTGACTTGGTGACTGGCTTAAATTCCGGTTTTTCGGTTTTAATTTCATGTTTGATTTTATTCTTTTCAGGCGGAGGAGATTTGACCATTGGTTTAGCTTTTAATGCCGCTGCTGCACCAAAAGTGGCTATAGAATTCTTTGGTGGTGATGAGGCCTTAGGAGATGAAACTTTTGACTGTTTGGGCTCTAGTCTTTTTGGTGAAGAAATAGAACCTCTCCTCATTAGACTATTATTACTTGAAGTTGATGATGATCTTGATCTGGTTTTGACTTCGGGAGCTTTTGTGGTAATATAAGTACTATGTATTGAGATTAAACTTGTTCTTGGTAATTGATAAATTCTTCTAAATTTCAATTCTGCAAGGATCCAACTTTGTCCAAATTCTTTTAAAGTTGTATTTGTGTTTGAGATAATTGTAGTACCTTGTGTTGTAAATTTTAATAAAGCTGGATCTATTTTAGTTGAATTCATTTCTGGACTTCTTAAAAATATTGTAATATTTGCGATTAAACAGCCATTTTTCTTCACTGAATTGAAATAATCATTCATGAGTCTAAGATGTTGCTTGAATGCCTGGGTCGCGTGGTGTAACAATTTTGAATCATTCAAGTGTAATTGGTTGGAAAGAAATATCTTTCTGCCGAATCTTCTTTGTATTGCGTATAATTCATTGAGTCTAATATTTATCAAAAATAATTTCTGAAAAAATAGTTCATCTTTTTCTGAGGGTATAATTGTTTTAATATGATGTATCAGTGATTCTATCCCTTTCACCACTACAAATAGTTCTTGTATATCGATATCTATCAAACAAGATTCAGATAATGTTTCATCAATTTCTCCCTTTGGTAATTCAAATGTAAACCTTTCAGGATGTAAATCAAAATCATCATTGAATATCAAATTTATCAATTTACTGTAATCGACATTTTTTTCTTGTTTAGCCAATGTTAATCTCTTTTTATATCCTTGTAAACAACTATTTACTAATGATTCAAATTGTCGTATGCATTTCCTGGCCATGTCTAAGTCTGGTAATTCCTCCAACGCAATAACTTGTATATCTTGTGTGTCGTACGGTATATGGGACAACCCCGTTATATTTAGTGTTGTATTTTTGAACGTTTTGAAACTGGATAATAAATCTAATCTCGTCTCGTACGACAGATTTATAGCAAATACATTAGGTGCTAACACAACAATATAATGTAACAATGGCAAGTCTTTATACTTTCTATCTATATAATGTTCTAATTTATATATACCATATTGATACTGTAATATTCTACAATCTAAGAATGATGATTCAGTCATGGAGAAGTAATATTATTATCGTTTTTTTTCTTTTTTTTTCTTTAACGAGAAACAAAAATACATGCAACAATATCTTTATTTGGTTGGTTTACTTCTATTGATTCATTCGGGTTATTCATCCTTTGAATATCATAAATTAGGCATAGAATTGTCATTGGATATAATTGTAGAATGCTTGATTGGGATTTTGTTAATCATTGTTGGTTGTATAATTGGTATTGAAAATGAACCATTTTTAACAATGGACAATAAACTAATTAAAAGTAAAGCTAGGTATCTTAAATTCATTAACATTTCAGATTCAGCTCAATTGGGCGAGAAACTAGGTATCACAGATTACGAAGAGTATAATACACGGTTGCCATTTATCAATATATAAGGTTTTATAAGTTTTTTTTTTCAGCTTGTTTTCGAACTTTATCTTCCCTTGATTTCTTACCCTTTGGACCAGCTTCAGTATCTAAAACATAATCCCACCATCTGAATGAAGATGAATAGCCACCGATGAAATAGTGATGGTGTTCGTCGTGGTGATCGGCTCCGGCCCAAAATGGTAGGAAATTGTGCAACGACCAAGGAAATTCATAACCACTATGAGAATCAACAGCTTGGAATAATCTAAGAATAATCCAAATTGAAACAGTAAACAAATGTAAATTGCCAGTGATCAAACACCAAACAATTGGAATACCAACGGTGCCTAACCCCAATAATGCAACTTCAATAGGATGTGCGTATTCAGCAGCTAAACCAAATGGTGCAGCATATCTATGGTGTTGTTTATGAATATATTTATAAAAGAATCCATAGTGTAATCCACGATGGAGCCAATAATGCCAAGCGTCTTCTAATACAAAAAATATTGCCCATTGTAATAACATATCTGTGATTCCAGGAAATGGAACCTGATAACTAATACCTATCTTTTGACATAATGGATGGAAAACCCAAATTGGAAAGGCTTCAACTAGAAAGTGTGATATTAGCACCGATTTCAAACATTCCCATTGTTCTTGATCCGATGGAATCTTTTCATCTTGAATTTTCCATTTTCTAAAATATGGAATTTTATCAACTATAACCCATGGTAAACATCTACCAAAATAGAATAATTCGTGTGTTGAAAAAAATAATAAACCAGTGGCAAATAAATCATTCTCCATATAATAATAATATGTTCCCCATATTTTTTCAAAAATATTCAAATTATCAAGTTGATTGAAGTTGTTGAATACTTCAAAAACCGAGGTACCGTTCAGAAATGTCGAATAGTCATAGTAAACATTCGACATGATAGAATAGATAAAAATTGTGAATGAATGAATAGGTGACTAAAAATTGGTTGATAAAATATGTTAAAAAAAAAAACGAAATAATAATACAAAAACCTCAACGAGCATCCTTTAGTATATCATTGATGAAACAAGACAATTTTACAATGAAATAAAGGGCTGTCAACAATATGTCGTCATAATCAATATGTTGATAAGACTAGTATCGAGAAACTGTTTCATAAATATACGATGCACGATGCGCACAATGTTAAGGTTATGAGATCTGTTGCCTAAGAAAAAGCCTTCAAATTAATGTTTCCTATTGGACAGTTTTACGGTATTTCTTAGCTTTTAGTATTACTATCTAATTCATCGACAATTTAATGTAAGATATCCAAATTGTAGCTACTTATTCAATTGGGCTGGCAACTGTTAAACTTTGAGAGATCTACCATACTTATAACAACCCGCTTTTTAATCGCAATGATAAATAGATCCCTTGTAGAGCTATATCTATTTGTTTTGTAGACAATTATATTTATTGTTTAATACTTTATAATTTAAATTTTGATGAAATTTTATTTCCAATGAATAACACAAAAATATGATAGTGAAAGAAGAAATTAGAAATAAAACCAATGAACCTGAAATAGGTAGAATATAGCCAAGAATTAGAGAAAAATTTTCATTAGATGAGGAACAAAAAGCTAAAAAACTAAATGATATATAAATAGAGAGAATCTTGAAAAAACAAATCTCGAGACTAC
>JAJMBM010000125.1:0-32426 GCA_030565325.1 Insectozyma coleopterorum
ATAAATTAGATTCAATTTTAAAAGAAGCACAAGATATTCCAAAACAAGAATCGAAAAATCTATAAATTAGATTCAATTTTAAAAGAAGCACAAGATATTCCAAAACAAGAACCGAAAAATCTATAAATTAGATTCAATTTTAAAAGAAGCACAAGATATTCCAAAACAAGAATCGAAAAATCTATAAATTAGATTCAATTTTAAAAGAAGCACAAGATATTCCAAAACAAGAACCGAAAAATCTATAAATTAGATTCAATTTTAAAAGAAGCACAAGATATTCCAAAACAAGAATCGAAAAATCTATAAATTTCTATATTCATTAACATAATGCATCTATTTCCTTCTTCAATACAAATTCAGACTCATTGGTCTTTTCAAATGGATTAATTGGTTTCCAAGGATTAACCACCATTTCACCATCATTTAAATTTGGTATTGATACTTTTGCAGGCTTGCCACCGTCAAGCCACCATTTGTGTTTATCTGAACTTGGCGGGGGTAAACGTTCGCTTTCTTCATTCGTTTCAACGTGTTTATTCAATGATAATATATCATTAAATATGTCTCCGCTTTTAATTTTTTTATAATTTTCATATAATTCATTTGATAAATTCTTCTTTACTATTTGATTCACAATGTTGACGGTTATTATAAACGTTGCATAAACGGGTCGATGATCTGAAAATATCAAATTTTGATCACTGTTGTAATTCATTGGCTTGACTAGATTTCTTCTTGATAGATATAATATACGGTCCGTCCAAGCTGGAATTCTTTGCTTTTCACTAGTATCATAATTTTTAGTTCCATTATCAAACTTATAAGTTGGTGGGAATTGTATTTCTTGTTCGGCAAAAAATGGGAAACTCTCACCATTGGCCATTTGAGAATTTAATTGATCAAATTCAAACAATTTTGCATATTTTTTTTGTAAAATTAATGATTTAACTTGTTCATTTGGTAAATCTATTCTAAAATTGAAATCACCCAACCATATAACAACATCGTGATTTTGTACTCGTTTATTTTTAGAAAATTGAATACCTTTAATTAAAGTTTTATAATTATGATGTCTTTCTTCAACATTGCTTAATCCAGCAGCAAAATGTGAAGATACAAAACACATGGAAGTATCTGAAAATTGAAAACTAACAGCAACTCCTCCCTTATTAGCCGAAACACCGCCAAATCCAGTTTTTTTAAATGAACATTCGACATTTGAAACATATTTGACTCGATCTTCTTTCACAAAAAAGAATAATGCCAACCCACCCAATTGTCCACTCCACATGACAATATATTTATCACGTTTTTGTAATACAGATAATATCTTTCTTTCCCATTGTGATTTATTACTCGTGTCGGTGTTGATCATTTGTCCAGCATTTAAATCAACAATTTCTTGAAGTCCAATAAATATCATATCGAATTTTTCATCACCAGGATATATCCAGTTACTTATATCTCCTTCATAAACAGTACCATTAACGTTGAAAGTCGATGCAAATAACGAGATGTCTAATAATGAAGTAAACTCTTTTGCGTGTTTATTAAGTTCTCTCGATATATAATCGTGTAATGGGTTATGAAAACTAATTGGAGTTTGATCTTGTAATCTACCCAATAACTTCATCAATGCAATCTCTTTTGGTTTGGATTCAACGACACTCGAAAGATACTTCTTTGTGATATGATTTTTAACTGACTCGTGTGTTTTCTTCTTTGAGGATTGTAATCGATCACTAGTTGACACAAACTTTAATGTCAATTTCAGAATAAAGGATTCATTTTCGTGCCACAAGTTTGCATGTTTCATAACAACTTCTCGATCTAATATTATCCCCACGTCTTTAAATGCTAATTCGATTACTTCCTGACTGATTATTTTTGATAAAAAATTCGATTTACTTAAACTATCAAATGAATTGATTCTAAATACACCCAATTGTTTCCCAATACATACTGAATTGTCAAAAAATGAACCACCAAAATTCACAATTGAATCTGAAATTAATGAAACAATATCTGATGGATTTTGAGTCGTATAACCTATCTTTTTTATTCTGGATGATGTGATTGGTATATGTGTGTATAAAATTTTATAACCATTATCGGATTTTTGTAAAAAAAAATTAATATGTTCTTCAAATGCAGATAACAATGCTCCTTTGTATGATTTATCAGACAATGAATTGAGTATGTGTACATCACCATACTGACCACATATGCTATCCATATGTCTTGTAAATGCATCTTGTGAAGCTTCGAAAGATCTTGGAAATACAATCCTTTTCCCACTCGACGTTAATACTGATTTTGTCGAAAAATTATGTTCCATTTCCCAATACACGGGTACATTACCTCGTATAATAATATATGATAAACACAATTTCTTTGTATAAACAACTATTTCCGATTCTAAATAATTTGATACACAACCGTTCCCATCACACCCCCAATCGCCAAATAATGGACCTTCTTTGGTGCTATTTTGTTTTGATAACAATGTCAATAATCCATCATTGCCGTCAATCGTTACATTCACTGTTTTGGCATAACCTCTAGTTATAATTACATAAAATCCGCTTTTGTCCATTATATGTTGTTCGCTAACGGGTAATCGATTTCTAAATTCTAAAAATTCACCCAACATAAATCCATTCCACATGAATTTACTGAAATAAGGCAAATCTGCAAATAATTCAAATTGTGAATTTCCAATTCCTCGTTCTTGTATATTTGACGTTATATCGAATTCTCGTGAATAATAAAAAGCACCGCCGGATAACAATTTCCGTATTGAACTTGCAGGACTTAGTTTCTCTCTTTCCTGATGACTCAATTCTTCAATATCTTTATCTAATAAATAATCATACTCATCATTATTAATGCAAAAAAATTCGGTACCAGTGATTTTATAAACTTTCTCGTTAATAGTGGGCAAAGCAGTCAACTCTTGTCTAGTTATAAACCCAAGAAATATCTTATTCTTTATGCTTAGTAGACCCAAACAGCAAATTAAATGTCTAGGTGTGATATCCCTATATTGATTTAAATCTAAATAATCATTTAATACAAATTCAACAATAACTTTATTATTATAATTAATACTATTCTTCTTCTTTTCTTTATGTTTGTAACCGGGTATCAATCCTTTCAAACTTTTATTCTTATAGACTGGATTAGGATGTCGAATGATTAAAGAATGTGTATTTGTTGATATGATAAATGTCCTTGGTCGTTCATTTAGATATAATCTCATATTACTGTATGTTAAAAAAAAAAAAAAAAAAAAAAAAATAAACAAAAAAAGAAAAGAAAAAAAAAAAAAAAAAAAGCGGCGTGAAACTAATCTTACATATAAAAGTAGCCTATTTAATGAGCTCTTTTTGATTTTTTAGACTTCAAATGACTTTCAGGAATCCAATTAACATCATAACCAGAAGTAGATCCTTGAGTAGGTTTAGTAGCAACTGCTTGTTTAGCACTTGTCTTTTTTTCTTTAACTGTTGTTGAATTTGATTTGAAAAATTGTTTACCCCAAATTTCATACACAACATAAGCGAAACCAATGAATGAAATAATTAAAATTAATTCCAAGAACAATAATCTTGGATCAAATAATGAAATTGATTTATCAACAACTTGCATCAATTGACCTCTACATGGAATAACTTTGATTTTGTCATCATGAGCAATGAATACTTGTGGAATTAATTGATAATTTTGGGCAATCAAATCAACATTAATTTTTTGATCAAATTTGATACCTTCATTTGGTGAAACTGCAACAGGGCCAATTTTACCAGTTGTCATATTGGCAATGACTTCATTGGTAACTGGGTTTTGAAACTGTCCAGTAACTGCAATAACTGTGATATTTGAATCTTCATGGTTTTCAAGAACATATTCGATAGTAACTTCATCACCGTTTGTCCATGACGCAACGTCATTTTTACCAATGGATGGGGTTTCTTTAATTGAATAGTCAATCACAACGTTGACGACTTCTTTACCAGCAGTCTCATAACCAATAACAGTTGAAGTGAGTAATGCCAATGTTGACAAAATTGATGTGAATTTCATAATGCTGAAAGTCGAAAAAAGAACAACAAAATCTGAAAAGATAATTTTTCATCGAACAAAAAAACATCTTCTAACAAATATAATCACGTGATGCAATTTTGATTTTGATTTCGATTTCGATTTTGATTTTGATTTCGAATTTTCGATTACAAGAATCAACAAATATAAATTGCTGATATAGAGAAATTTATAAGATACAAGCTATTTAACTCGGAAATCGTTTTAGTTATTGGTTGAGAATTCACATTTCAAGAAATTGATTTGAATTAATGTTTTTTTTCTTTTCATTGCAATCTAACTTAGATTAACCCACCAATCACCATCCAAGTTGTCGTTTTTAAGCAAACTAACTGAATTGAAAAAAAAAAAAAAAAATATTCAATTTGTTATTTATTTATTCCTTGTTGCAAAAATTCACTGGTGCGAGGAAAAAATTAAAACATATTTAAAAGTATGAATAAAATCAATGTTTCAAAAGCAATACCTAGATTATTAATACGGCGAAATTATCGAATATCGAATGAATTGGAAGATAAACAAAGATATGAATTGGGCTTAAGACGAAGCAAGCATCAGTATCAAGAATTCAAAAACCAACAAATTATAGCAAAACAATTTTTAGACCATAGAAATAAAGTATTGAATATCATTGATGAAAACATAAATGACATCAAACCAAATGTAAATATTAAATATGATTATATGGATATGATTGATTTACTAGGCGCACTAACATATACTGATATAGATATACGAAATACTATAATGTTAATTTGTCATTCAATGATTGAAAATATCCTCATTCAATTGAAATCAAAGAGTTATAAAAATGACCAGATTCAACACTTGATCCAAAAAATCAAATCATCCGATCACTTCACATCAATTGAAACTTTTAGATATAATTTTTATAATTTCAAAAGCTCGCAATTTTTAAATTATTTCACCAGTGATAATTCAAGAGAAATCGAAGGATATAATTTCATACAATTTAAATCACCCACCAATGATAATCTGGAATATATAACTAAATTCGACAAATCAATGACTGATGGAGATCATTTACTTTTAGGTTTAAACATTGTGAAAAGTCTATTATCCTGTTCAAAATATACTCCGACAATTGAGATTTTTCAATATTTAATTGACAAATTTGGTGAATTGAAGCTTTATAATTATCAGCAAATCATATATATGTCGATTTTACAATATAAACATTCGCCTACAATATTATCATCGAACTCCATGTTAATGGCTGATCATTTTGTTCACATAATTGAAACACATCCAAATTTTCTATCCTCCTTGATCAAATATCAAGTATCTAGAACTGATAAGCGTATGACTGTCGAATTATTGTCATTTCTAAAATTGGATAAATTAGCTGCTGAAACAATGGTTATAAAAAGCCCATGCTTATCAAAATCAAAATATAAATTACCAAAGGATTGTCCAGGAATAGAGTTTACAGATAAGAAAGTAAGAGTGATTTCGAGAAAATGTTTATATTCAATAATGAATTCAATTATGAATTTAGAATTGTTTGAATATTTGGACTTGTTGATTAATAAAATCGTCCTACATTCATTTGATAATAATTCAATACAATTAGATTATATTGAAGAAAATTTGGTTACTGGAGATATATTCGATGAAGAATTATTGAGTATAATTTTAGAGGCCAGTAGAAAATCAAATGACTTAGGTAGATTGCTATGGTTATTACCATTTCTAGATAATTTCATAATTAATAATGAAATCTCAAAAAAGCTTCATTCACAAGTTATAGAAATATTAACATATTTTAACCTCGAAGGTAAATTATTAAGTTATCAAAAAATCATCAAGTAAATATTTGTATAAATATATATATATATATTCACCTTCCCTTTTTTTGTATCTCCATTTTGTAGATAGTACCACCATATGGTAATTTTAACAGTGACAATTTTTTTTGTTTTTATTTTTAATTCTATTGTTGTAACAAGGTCGTAAATCTTTTTTTGTTTGGCATTAATAATATCATAATTACATTTCATTCGTCATACTTCATCGTTCCACACATTCTTTCCCTTTTGCATTCCATTTCTTAATTAGTTTTGTTGATTCCGTTATCGACCTTTTTATGGGTAAATCTATTCTATTAGGTTTGACTAAAACTTCATTGCAGGTCAATAATAATGAACTTTGTATGACTATAGTTGGATAGATACTTTGAAACTCCTTGGATTGTAAAATATACATTAGATTTAGATAAAAAATCATTTCATCTAGCGTATCCCTGAACTTTTTCTGACCTCCCATGATCTATTTATAAATTTAATCTGTGAACTCAAAAAATACTGAAAAAAAAGAAAAAAAAATAATATGATTTTACTACACCCTCTTTTACATAAACTGATCTGGCAATTTTTAGATTAAACACTTTCGAACAAGAAAAAACAAAAAAAAAAATCACAATGTATTATTATTATTATTATAAGTCTATCTAATATATTTCTTTTCGAAATATCTTACAACATTAAAACCAATAAAGGCAAATGCTCCACCCATTTCAAACCCTATATCACCACCAAATTCTCCAATTTTACGTCCAACTACACCTGCGTACCATGTTTGATCCATACCTAGAACAACACCGGCAATACCACAACAGAAACCAAAGGCTCCGGCTATACCTAGCGGATAAGCTTTTTTGTCATTATATCTTTCATAATCATAAGAATTAAAATTACCCTTGTGCCATATGAAATGTGACGAAAACATCATACTTTCATAAATTGCTAAATAATATGAAATCAAGTTCATGAAATTTTCCATAACCGCTTCGAATTTATAATATGCTGGAATACAAATAGCTAATGTGGCCCCATTACCTGCAATTGTCCATGCTACTCTTGGAATTCTTGATAATGGCGACCAAACAGTTTGTGCCGATAACGCCATGGAATACATATTTGGTACATTGTTAGCTACAGTGGTTAAAGCTAAAATAACACAACAAAATTGTCCAAATCCATGTAAAGAATCTTGAACAATAATCATATAAACTAAACCACCAATTGAATTTTTAGCATAAGCGTCATTCCATGCCGGATCTGATAAAGTACCAGTAGCACAAGCTGCACCTAAAATCAAAGCAAAACATAACGGTAAAAATAATCCTGCAAAAATACCAAAGAAAATTTTATAATGATTTACGTTTCTTGGTTGATAAACAGTATAATCGGATGCATAAGTAGCCCAACCAGTGGCATAACCGAAAATTGTTCCACCAAAACTCAAAACGCTACCTGCTGTAGTTGGTCCACCAATAAATGGATCTGATTGAAATTTACCACTCATTGCAAATCTAGCAATAATAACAATGAAAACAACTAAACTAGGAATCCAGGACCATTTTTCATATGTATGAATAACTTTATAACCGAAAAATGTAACTAAAATTGTACAAAGAACAATAATTAAACACCCCGCCCAGGGAGGTAATAAACCATTATTGATAATATGTAATAATTGAGCCGATGACATTGTATTCACCGCACCCCAGCCAACACACGCGATAACATTGATGAAACTTATAATTCGTGTACCAATATCACCAACAAAAAATCTAGATAGAATCATTTGTCTTAAACCTAATTTGGGACCAAAACATGAAAAAAACGCAACTGGGAAAGTACCCATACCGGCAAAAAATATTATAACTAGAGCAGCTTGACCAAAGGCCAATTTGAAGACTGTTATACCTAAAGCACCCAAGGCAAAAGTTGCAATAACAAACGTGGCTGAAAACCACATGGTTGCACAACCCCATAAAGAAGTATCGGTTTTTTCTTCGTCCGATACCAAGTCAATACCTTTGGTTTCTGCGTTCAATTTATGAGCCCATCTATCAATAAGATTGACGTGGGTATTTTGAACTTCTGCTGACGATGAAACGAGATCTTCGTCATAGGAATTAACTGATGTCTTTTCAGCACCTTTAGGATGCTTTTCATTATCATAGTCCATTGTGTATATGCTATTATATTGTATTCAATTTAGTTAAGGGGAGGGTGTGTTGATGGGTATTAAACAAGCAAGATGGATTTGAATGATTTATAATTACTTGTTCAAATAAATTGTTTAGTAAATATATAGGAGGTGATTTTATTGGGTCGGGTAATAGATTAAAAGAATATGGAGTCTATTCAAATGAATGAATGAAATATGAAGTTTGAATTAATTTAAATTTTTTGATAAGACAATTCATTGTATTTTATGAAGAATTTTTTTTAGTCTCTCATCATCTAATCCTAATTATAACGAAAAAAAAAAAAAAAAACTAACTAATTTAGACAATGCATATTCAAAACTTATCATCACCCTAGACTCATTATTGTTTTAGGAAAAGTTATCAATGAAATATAACATGGTGTGCGTATGGATTAACTGTAGATCATCTTGTTACTATATTGTATTGTATTACATTCTTCTGGTATCTTTCGAGGTCCCCTTTACACTTTACTGGCAAATTCATATAACAAATTCATATATATATATATATATTTCAAATCCGGCTTTGGTAATCTATTGAATCTACTTGATATAAGTACGCATTCAAGAATAATTACCAGTGTTTTGTGTTGAAGAGAATAAATGGTGATTAACAATGTCTCGAGAGGAATAATTAAAGTTGAAACATAAACAAGAATTACTAAAAGCTTGACCTGTCAATGTCGAGATTGCACTGTCTGTTTCTTGGCTACGGTTTGTTTGAAATTTTGCAAATTGTTAGTTTTAAATCAGTTCGTATACTATATATACGTCATTCGATACGAAATAGAACACACCCATAAATGATGCTCTAATATTACTCTTATTGACAATACACTAGAACAGCCATTTAACGAACATCTAACAAATTTTTGCCTTGGTTATTAATTTCTTTTGTAATTCAGAGTCCGCCAAGAAACCTTTATTTTTTTAACTCCGGGCTTCAAATTTAATTGTTGTTAATGGTATTTCGCTTCAACCATAGAACCGTTGAAATTTTTTAACTTCACTCATCTTCGCACCTTTAAAGAGTATAGTTCTCATATGTGCACATGAGTTTATAATGTAAATCAATTTGGTCTATTTTAGGTATGAAATTGAACAATTTGATTTTGTCAAAATACGATATAATTATACTGATAATTGGCCAATCATATCTATATTATATAATCAATTCTTTTATTTCATACACGGCAATTTCTGTTCTTAAATGCAATACACAAAACCAACCAAAATGTTGCATGTTTGGTACGACCATCCATTTGTGCAATCCAGGAAGAAGTCAATTATTGCTTCATTAACGGTGTCACTTTTACTTTTGTTGTATATTTCCATATTCAGTTAAAGTGAGTAACATATATCCAATGTAAGATGGTGTCGGTTAATGTCAGATCTACATAAAAATATTGTTCGATTTTATTACATATGGAAACGTCTTATTTTATTTTTTTTTTTTTTTTCGCCAGTCAGGTGATTGGATTTGGGGCAAACATATTGTTGTACCTTACTGATTGTTTGTAAAGATCACCTAATTTGACTTTTTTAGTTCATTTGCATTCTTAGGTTTAAAGAGCAACTTTGATGCTTTAATAAATTATCATTGAATATCGTTTCCAAAGTAACATAACTAATTTAATAAATCAACTTTCAAATTTACATTTACAGTGTCTTTAATTATACTCCTTTAGAACGTATTTTTAAGAAATGTTCCTCTGTTTATAATCGATCGGTTATATTCAAATTTTGTAAATAATGTGTTGCATATTGGTCGTTTCTCATTCAAAAACAATTTTAAGTCTATGGTAGCGCATAGATACAATAGTGAACGGAACTAATGAATGTTGCAACCAAAACAATTATTTAAACATCGTGCCAATTATAACATTCTACTTTTTATTTGCCATTTATTATTCATAAATATAGTAGTTTTAATATCGTGCTGTTAGAAGCGTTCTTTGCAGGCTTATTCCTTACAATTTTGTTTTGAAACAAAAAGATAACAACGTAAATCAATATTTTCGATTCATAAATTCTATTTTATCTTTAAATGGTAAAACCTTGTTATAATTCAATAAAGGGGTAGTTGATACAGATTGATTAAAAGATCCATTGATTTTAATTTTAAGGTGTTGGAAGTTATGGTTGATTCGCAAAATCCAAAAGAACAGCAAAAGATAAGGATGCAAAAGTTAAACAAAATAAATCACTTGGTGATGTTATTTACCCATAAGATTACCATTTAGATTGCCTGATATTAGTTATTCAAAAAATGATTTATCATGGAGTGTGAAAGTATATCAAGGATATAAAACCGATTCAAAAGGATTCAAATATAATTTAGCTTAAATCATAATACTGAAAAATTACTTATATAGTTATTTCAATTACATCAAAACAACGTATTTCTAGATAATCATTACATTTACGAGATTTTGTTAATATGGTAGAATAATTATAAGTTTTATAAATTAATTCTAGTACAAATTTAAATATTAAAGTAATCAAAGATTTTATACTCGAGGTGATGGAATTATTTATCGATATGAAAAGTACCATGAATTAACTCGACTAGAGAGTACGATTATAATAGTTCTCCTCATTCAGGAATCTATTTAAATCCATGAATTTTTTCTAAAATTTCGATTCTCTTCAAAAGATCGCAAGAGTCTTTATCTAAGGTGTTTATACATGTCCCTAAATGCTCTACAATATGGTACTGCTTTTCCGAGATTGATAATTCGCTAAATTAAAAGTCACTGGTTTCATATGTTGATTCTTGATATCTATAGCAGTTTTATTTGTAATATTTGTAGTATATTTCTTTTAATTAATTAATTATTAATTTCTCTTGTTTATAAATGTTCACTGATGATAAGGGTGCAAATAATAATTCATATGCTGTAAACAAATCAAAATTTAGATGATTTTTACAATGCGTTTTAGAGAGGCACTCGGTTATTTTGAAAGAACAAGGAAGTGTTTTAACATGTAGAGTTTTTGGTATGTATCAATAATCCAATCTTACACTATTATTTATCTTCTTTTCGGCTACTTTTACTTCCATCCCGAGGAGAATAAGATTTACCTGCACTCCACTTTTTAACTGCAACTTGAACATTCTCTAATTCTTGTGAGAATAATATTGCACTTTGTTAATTTGTATTATATTTTGAGACTTAATCTAAAGTTTATATATTGCAGGTATCAACGTTAGAAAATGTTGGAGTAATGAAATGATACCAGTAGATTCGTTTAAACACAGTTTTTTCCATTTGTGTAAAGGTAATTATTATGGTAAAACGGCTGATTTACCAAAATAAATTTTTATACTAAAATGAAAAGGGGAATCGATAGAATTAGAGTGGAAGATTTATGAACCATAATTTTAGAGCGTCAGAAAAGATGGTTGGACCAGTAGATTCATTTAAACATTCTCGTATCATATTTGCTTATGTAATAATTTCCTTAAGTATGTGAAATCTGGTCAAAGTTGGACCAAAATGAAATTTTAGAAATTGAGATTTTAATGTCATTCGAATCTCTATCGTCGATATAGTTAGTATTGTTATTCATAACTAATACTGTTGGAGTAATGAAATGATTCAATTATCACAAAGTGAAGGTTGCTATTATTATTATACACAAAAGTAATATTGCTATCATCATGATTATATAATAATGTAAAATGGTTGTAAAACCTTAATATAGCCTGATATTATTCAACACCATGCAACCACGAATAACTGGTTATAATATAATTAATATAGTATAAACGATAGTTTGAACTTAGAACTATAAATGAAAGGTAACATCCCTTTAATATTTAAAAATGAATAATTAACTAATTAATGAAGATAACAACTTTTATCTTAGTGTTTTGATTTAACCTTACAATAATGTTCAATATATAATATTTCAACACTGGTATACTTTAATCTCAGAACCTTTAAGTTTAACAGAAAAAATTGCATATAGATTTTCTTTCTAAAGCCTATTTACGAATCTGCGTATCAACGGATATTTTTTGGTTATGTAAGTATCGGTTAGCACTTGAATCTCTTGCATTTTAATCCCGAGAAATTGATTTTTTTTTTAGTTACATGGAGAAACTCCACCGGGAACCGAGGGCCAAAGTCGAGGTTGAGAGTTTCAAATGCGGTAATAATAAATTAAATAAGTGAGACTGCATATACGCAGGGTGTAATATGTTATCAACGGTGCGTTTCAGCCAATAACACGTGAGTAGTGCGCGGCCGCAAAAGGCACTACTAGTTTGTTTGCAAAAGTATTGATGTTGAGGTGTTACCACTTGTTTACACAATTTTTTGCCCAATGAAATAAAAATTTTCAACTTTTCAAAGTTATTTAAATACCACTAGATTTTCCACCACTCTAACGTTTATTTTTCACTTCCTTTTTTTTTCTTTCAAATTAAACCAACTTTCTATTAACAACAACAACAACAACACATTATTTACATATTATTATCAATTATTTATTTTTTCCTCCAGAAGTTACCAATTACAAGTTATTACAATATGTGCGCTTAAATTATTACCCTTTTAATTTAAATTAGAAAGTTTTACAATTTTATTTTATTAATCAATTTTACAAATTAATTAAAATAAATACATTATCAAAGAAAATTTTGTTGTTATTTTTTTACTCCCTTACCCAATGTTGAAATAGAAATTATATTATTAAACCCATAAAATGGTGTTCCTTATTACTACTACGTTATTACTAGATTAGAATACAAGATTATTATTATTATTACATTTATACTGCTTATACAATTACTTACTAGATTATATATTTATTATTAAAGTTTTATCAAAAATGTCGAGTCCAATGTTTCAAAAAGAAGGATCTGAATTTGATTCAGATTTCCTTTTCGATTCAACTGTTGATGTTGAACATGAATTAAGATCATCTATTTTTGATGAACAGAATTTAAGATCATCTATTTTCGATGCCAAACTTGATTTTTCAATTGATATTGATAAGAAAGAATCCATGTCTTCACCTTGTTATATACATTCAAGTATTTTAGAAAGTGTTTTTGAAAATCAAGATTCAACTCCTATGTTTGATGATTTTGTCTTTGAAACTTCACCTTCATTAAGTTCATGCACTCTTTCACCTTCATTAAGTTCATGCACTGCTACTACTGCTGCTACATCAGTCAAGACTGAAAAAGAAGAATCGGCAACGCCATTACTTGATGTTAAACCGAATAAAAGAAAATTGAAAGAATTGAAACCAATTACTATTAATGACACAGATGATACAGCTGCTATTAAACGTGCTAAAAATACCTTAGCTGCCCGAAAATCGCGTTACAAAAAGGTTGAGAAATTGAATATGTTAGAAACTAAAGTCAATGATTTGACTACTGAAAATAATCGATTAAAAGCTTTATTGGCTGCTCATAATATTGAATATTAAATTTCCTCGTAATTATTAAGTTTGTTTTTTCTGCTTTTAATATATAATTTAATTATTACCTCATTGATCAATGAAAACAGTAACAATTGTTTCTCTGAAAAGAATAAATCCAGTTATTATATATAAGAAACTCGTTTCAATTTTATAATTAACTGTGGAAATAAAAGTTTCTATTTTATTACCGAATTTTCTAAATATGGAAGAAGTGTCTTGTCGAATAAAATGCCAATGTATTCAATATGTGTGTTGATGATCAGATGTTCAATTGACACACTTCTAGCAACTAGGAACAGCAACAGTCTAAATATATACTGATATTTCCTCAGAGTTCTGGGAACCCATTTCTACCGAGTGGGGTAGATATTGAGTTTACGATTTTTCAATATCTTATGCATGCCTAGAATTGGAGTTTCGTAAACGACTTGGTCAATTATAAGAGTATTAACAATTTCAATCTTATCAAAGCATTAAGGTTTATAAGAAATCTGAATTACATTGCTCTCCACCTTTCAGCTTCTTCTCCTACGATTTGATAGTAACAAGTGGTTGCAAAATTTAAAAAAGAAACAAATTTGTAGGTCAAATAATAGATAATAACCAAGCATAAATAACTAAATTGATTAGTAAAGTATCTTTTTTATTATTATTTATTTTGTTGCAATAAATTTCCCCGAATTCATTAGCGATGTCAAGATCTTCTTTGCGTTCATCAACTGAAAAAGATCAAACACAGCACAAGAAAAAGGAGGAAACGGTGGATAAAAAGTGGAGATGGAATTTTCGTAATGAAAATTTGCCAAAAGAAATTTACAATTGGACCTTATACATTTCTATTTTTATTTTTGGTATGACTGGTATGGCGAGAGGGATGGATGAAGGTACAATATCAGGCAACTTATATCAAGAATCCTTTAAAGACTTGTTTGGTTTCAATGATCCCGATAAGTCGGAGAATTATCTAGCAGATTTAAAAGCAAATATTGCTGGGATGGTTATGATTGGCTCTATTGGAGGTAGTTTAATCTCTATTTGGTCAATTGATTATTTTGGTAGAGTAAATTGTTTAAGAATAGTTTCTGTAATTCAAGTTGTTGGTTCGGTTATTCAGTTGTTTGCAAGAAGTTTACCAGTGTTGTATGTTGGTAGAATAATTGAAGGTTTAGGCGTTGGCCAAACAACTGCATTGGGACCTTGTTATTTAAGTGAAGTTGCGATGCCAGAAGTGAGAGGGTTTATCGTGGGGATTTTCAGTGGTGCGGTTTATCTAGCAATATGTTCAAGTTATCTTGGAAATTATTTAACTGCAAAGTATATTTCTAATGATAATAATTTACAATGGATGATTCCAGTGGCGGTTAAAATTGTTGTTGCGGGATTAGTAGGTATTGGTACTTTTTTCACGGTAGAATCACCACGTTGGCTTTTTAAAACGCATAAGACGGATCAGGCTAAGAGAAACTTGTGCAAAATTAGAGGTTTACCATATGATCATCCATATGTTCAAGGTGAATTGAAAGATATTGAAAGTCAAGTGGAAATGGAACATGAAAAAATTGATGGTTATCCATGGTATCTTCGATTAAAACATTTATTTACTGTTCAAAGTTTATTCAAAAGAGTGTTTGTAATTGGTATCGTATCACAGTTGATTGGACAATGGGGCGGGAGTAATGTAATTACAATGTATTCGCCATTTTTATTTCAATTGGCAACTGGTAGCGAAGGTGGGATTGAAAATTTATCAAATACGTTAATATTGGGCGCTATTAAATTAGTGGCGAGTTATATTGTGGGATTTTTCTTAATTGATACATTGGGTAGGAGAATGTGTTTACATACTGGCATTATCATTCAAGGTTTGGCTGTTTTATATTTTGCGTTGTTTTTACATCTTATTCCAACAGATGATCCTACTCATGTAATGTCAGCAATTGAAGAACGCGTTGCTCGTGGTGCATTGGCGGCTTTATTTTTGGGTGGTGTTGGATGGGTTGTTGGATTTAATGCAGTTCAATATTTACTTGGCCCTGAAATTCTAGATACGACTTATAGAGGCGTTGGCGCGGCTTTAATTCAATTTTTCCATTTTGCTAATCAATGGGCAAATATCAGATCAATACCTTTAATGATGGTAACTATGAAAAACTATGGTGCTTTTTATTTTTTGTTTGTAATTAATGTAATTTGTTTAATTTGGGCATATATTTGTGTTCCTGAAATTAAAGGTAAATCTTTAGAAAGTATGCATAGTGTATTTGAAGTACCTTGGTATATGATTGGAAGAAAAGGAGGTAGAGTAGCCGACAACAGTGCAGTTTATCAACTTACTTACCAAGAAGAAGAAGAAGAAAAAGAAAAAGAAAAAGTGCAAGCTGTTTATGGGAAAGGGAGTTGAATATACAATAATTGTTTCAGATCAATCTGAAATTCGACAAATTTTTGAGTAGTTTAATATTGTTTTCTGTATATTTCTTATTTCATTTTGAACCATTTGGGTATTTTTGATTTAGATTTTTTTCTATCATCATCTTTTTCATCCTTGTTTGGTTTAGCTACGTGTTGTTCTTCATTTGGTAATTCGCCTCTATGTTTTTCCAATATTCTTTCTGGTAATTCCTCACTGGATTTTATTTTTACTTCATCTTTTTTCAAATAAGGACCCTTTGAATCATTTAAATCATTCTTGGTTGATTCCCAAATTAATAAAATTCTTTCATTTTGAAAATCGGGTAATTTATATAAATATTCATTGTTATTCTTAAAAGTTAAATCAATTTTTTTAAATGGTGGATGTCCATGTTTTAAATTATATTGATTTATATATTGTGGTAGTAATAATTCTTCAATTTGCTTAATCAATTGACCAAATTTAACATTCTCTATATGTTCAATAAAGTTAATTTGCAAGATTGATCCATCGGGGAATTTAATTCTAATATGATACTTTGAAGGTATTTTCTCAACTGTGTTCTTTTTAATTCTTTTACCTGATTTTCTAATAGAATTTTGATACGCTTTTGCTTGATTTAAAGTCATTTGATAATCTTCATCTGGGTTTTGGTAGAGATCATGCAGTGTATTAGATGGGATATATAATTGTGGATCTTTGGATGTTTCTTCTTGAAATTCATAATCTGAGTCATGATTATCAAGTTCATATTTCATTTTGGCATCTCCCAACTCATCAGCTTTAACACTTTCTTTTGATATGTTTTCAAAATCGTCTTCTTGTTCTTCTTTCTTTTTTTGATCAATTTCCCTCTGTTTCAATTCCTGCTGTCTTTTTTCTTCATTTTTTCTTCGTTCTTGTTCAATTCTAAGCTTGTTTTGTTCAAGTTGTAATTTGATTATATTCTGTTGTTCTTGTTGCAATTTTTGTTTTTCATTGACCAGCTTTAAGTAATTCAATCTGATAACTACATTATCAACGTTCCCAATGACTGAGCTAAATTGAGTAGTTCCATATTCAGATGAATCAATAGTTGAATTAAATACCCTCAATTGAGATTGTCTACCAGTATCAACATTAAACAACTCGACTAATTGTAATAAATTTTTATTTATATTTATTTTATCAACTTTTTGTTCACTTTCAGTTATAAATTTAACATTAATTTCTTTATTCATGTCGAGTTTTTTAATTTTTAATTGCAATTTTGAGTTGTTAATTAAATTAGTCAATCTGATAGGTAATGAATCATCTAAGGTTTTATTATTGTATACCAATGTACCAGAATATGACAGATCGATTTTATAAATCTCTAATGATTTTTGAATTAATTGGCTAATGGTACTTGTTTTTGAAATTGTGATTTTTTTAGGTTGATGTATTGATTGATAAATTATATTCAATGTAATGGTCGACATGAGGGCAAATCTGTAATGTAAGGCGATGCAGACTGATGAAACTCGTAAATTAAAAATAAATGTAGAAAAATTGAATACTTGAAATTTTTTCGAATTCGATTAAATTAGATAAATTTTTAACGATGGTTATAAGCAGAAATTTTGACTTTGAGACAGACCTTTTTTATTTTGATCTTTGGAAAACGGTAGTGGATGGTGATGCAAATAAATTAAATTTGAGATCACTGGTATCACCTACTGTTTATACTATGATATATAAAAGTAATATAAATAAACAGATAAATAAACCTTCTGAATAGACAATAATTAAATCAATTATAAACCTTCTGAATAGACAATAATTAAATCAATTCCGTAATTTTAAATGGATTAGATAATACACTGATATTCGCTGTTACAATGTACGATAATGGTTTGAAAAGATTGATCATGGATGGTTTCTTACTGTACACCTTAGAGTTTAAAGAATTCATGATCAGCTCTCTCCCCTAAATACTTTGCAATACCACTCTTGAGACTTATTTTTTCTGTTGGTATTACAAATTAAAGAAAATATCGTCTATATAGATAACACACCGATCACTGGTTGTTATTTTATATTATCACATTATAACTTATTTATTTCGGTTCACCTGTTATTTATTAGTTGGTACTTCACTATTTGTTAAATGAATTGTTTATAGAAAACACTTGATTGTTTAAATAAATTGTGTTACATCCTGTTTGAGGGGTGTTTTATTACTTTTGTTTCATGTCCTCGATTCTCCGTAATTTAGAAATCATTGTAAGGATCAATTGTTAAGTAAGTTTGTTCCATTTGGTTTGAGCTTCCGATAATATCTTTTACTTGAAAATATCTCACGAGTTATATAATACCAAATATCTTAATTTTACATGTTTCGTCCACGTGGAAAAGTATGACTTGTGTTTTTCCACACGAAATAAGCATTTGTAATACTTGTTGTTTGGATATTCGATGGTTTGGGATAATGTAACTCTTTAGCTTAATAGATTTGGGGTAATGATCACTGGGTAGAAAAAAAAAAAAAAAAATAGATGATTATTTGTGTGAACGGGGAGAGACAAAATTTATTATTATCGCTGATCATACCAAACTACAAAATCAACTTTATTACTCATTAGTTATATATACAACTCAAGTTGAACTATGTGTTTATGTCTTTCTGACCTTCTTTTAATTGTCTTATCGGTGTTTTTCCCACCTTTACCGGTGTGGATAAGACGGGGGTTTTGCACAACGGATTCATTAATCAATGTCCTTTTATTCATTTTAGGCTATTTTCCAGGTTTAATTCATTCATGGTATATAATAGCCAAATACCCACCATATTCACAACATGAACAGAAAGTGTATTTCATATATAGAGGTGATTTGGAAAGTCAAACGCCGCAGAGAAGATCAAGAAGAGATAGAGACCATCATTGTCATCCTGAAAATGAACCGATTAGACAAGAACCAATAGGTGATTCTCAATTTAATTATGGTTCTGTACGTGAAGGCACTTCGAATCAAGATGCGGGTGTTGTTCCTGCTCATGTTCCTCCTCCTCCTGCGTATACCGAAGTTGATAATAAAATACAACACTAAGCAAATATAAATTTGATTTAGAGCAAAGGTGGGTTTTTTTTTTTTTTTTTTTAAGCATGGTGGGGGTTGATATGGGCAACAACATTTATTTCGGTATTACATATTTAATAGAATATTCATGATTCAAGTTTGCTTTTATTTGAAAGAGACAAGTTAGTTACGTCTCCTCTTATAAACGAGTTCAAACTATTCCCAGGATATTTATCCAATGGAATAGTTGTGTTTTTTACTTTATGTATCCTCTCTTTTATGGGAATAGTTGTTTTTTTTTCACTTTATGTATCCTCTCTTTTTTTATTGTTGCATATCATCATTTTTCACTATCGCGTTTTGCAAAGAAAAAGTAAACAAAAGTTGAATTTTGATTTTATACAACGATTGAATAACTATTTTAAATTACACATGTTATGTCAAGTTCAGCCGCCGCTACCTTGAATACACCTGCTTATACAATCACATCAGCTCCAGCGAAACAATCATCTATTTCAGTGGCAGTCAGAGTTCGACCTTTTACAAATGTTGAAAATAATAATTTAATAAAATCAGAAGAAGAAGAATTCTTTTTTGACGGTTCGTTAACTGCTATGAAAGAACGAAAGTTGATAAATCCATCGGGTATACGAAACATTGTTAATGTAGTTGATGAAAAAATGTTAATATTTGATCCACCAGAAACAAATCCATTAACCAAGATGCAACGGAATGCATTTCCAAATAAAAGTTCAAGAATTAGAGAACATAGATTTATATTTGACAAAGTGTTTGACCAAAATTGTACCCAGGATGATGTTTATAAAAGTACTACTAGGCCATTACTAGATTCTGTATTAGATGGTTATAATGCAACTGTGTTTGCTTATGGTGCTACTGGTTGTGGTAAAACTCACACAATTTCAGGTATACCACAAGATCCAGGGGTCATCTTTTTAACCATGAAAGAATTATATCAAAAAATCGACCAATTGAGAGACACAAAAATCATTGATGTGACTTTATCATATTTGGAAATTTATAACGAAACAATACGTGATTTATTGAATCCAGAAATTGATTTTAAAAAATTAAACATTCGGGAAGATTCAAATAATAAAATCCTGGTTTCTAATTTATCTAATCATAGGCCGAATTCAGTTGATGAAGTTATGGATTTGATAATAAAAGGTAATCAAAATAGAACTTCGAGCCCCACGGAAGCTAATGCAACTTCGAGTAGATCACATGCCGTTTTGCAAATAAATGTCGTACAAAAGAATAGAACTGGTGATCTAACTGAAGAACATACATTTGCAACATTATCAATTATAGATTTAGCAGGCAGTGAACGTGCTGCCGCCACTAGAAATAGAGGTGCAAGATTAAATGAAGGTGCAAATATTAACAAATCATTATTGGCTTTGGGAAATTGTATTAATGCGTTATGTGATCCAAGAAGAAGAAATCATGTACCTTATAGAGATTCAAAATTGACGAGATTATTAAAATTTTCATTGGGTGGAAATTGCAAAACAGTTATGATTGTTTGTGTATCACCATCCTCACAGCATTATGATGAAACATTAAACACTTTGAAATACGCCGATAGAGCAAAGGAAATAAAAACAAAAATTATACGGAATGCATCAAATTTAGACCGTCATGTCGGTTCGTATTTAAAAATGATCACTGAACAAAAGGCTGAAATTGAAGAATTGAGAAGGAGAGAACATAAAGTAGTGGAACAAACTAATAAAACCAGAGATAATTTACAATCCAAGTTATTTCAATTAATGTTTGATACATTAACCTCTATGAAAAAAAGTATCATGAAATATAATCAAGATAAATCAAGAAAATATTTCCTACTAGCAAAACGAAAATTATTATTGTTACAGAAAGTAGAGGCCGAAGTGATTTTATCGAAAAAATTTAATAATGGTAATAATTTCATATCAACTATTTATAATCTATGCGAACAATTGGTATCTAAAATAGAATACCAATTGCCCCAACTAGAAGAACAATATCAAAAACCCTCAGACATTGAATACATATTGAATGAATCAGCAAAAGTTGCTTTGAAACGAATGCAAGATGAAGATGGCTGGACTGATTATCATACAGTATTATATGAACAACTGATAGAATCAATGAAAGATAAATATCATACAGATTTGTTGTTATATTCATCCATTTTATTTGATCGTTTAATTCATGATTTAAAGGATATCTTTTACCTACCAAGAACAATATCAAACTTGCTTCAAAATCAAAATGAGGAACTATTGAATCAATTGATTATAGATTTAGAGAACATGGTCAATGGAGAATTTGATATTGTAGTAGATAATTATGTGATAAATTATTTGAAACAAGATTATAATGAAGATGATTTTATGATTATTGATGAACAGCCTAAAAAGAAATTGAGAGCTTCAAATTCCAAATTAATTAAACGATCTAAAACATCTCCGAATCGTGACAAAAGGAAACATTTTAAATATGATTCAATGATGGATTCAAGTATCGATGATAGTTCCTTTGATAATAACTCACCTATTTTAAACGATGATTTAATCCAACCGTTAGATTTAGATTTTGATCCAATATTGGATTCACCACCACTGATTAAAAATTCCATGAAAATTAAAAAAAAATCTCCTCAACTACTGAATAGAAAAATATCATCCCATCTTACTGAATCAAAATTGCCATTATTGAATACTCAAGCTGCATCAAAAGTTAATAAATAAATTGAAAAAATGGATAATATATATATATATATATATCATACTGTCAATTTTGGTAACGGTTGTCGGAACTGAAATCATGTATTTCCCCGTTATCTTTTTCATCATGATCATTTCTTTTTCCTCCGAAGTCAAAATCCATCATCTCTTTCAATAATTTCATTATATTTTCTATTTACAAAATCGTTTCTTCTTTTGTCAAATTAACCATTTGCTCTTCCATGATCATCATTTCTATCAAGAATCGTCTTTTACAGTATCTACATAACCTTCATTTGATTATGATGTTTTTTCGAATTCGTCTTTGAAAAGTTCTCTCGTCGTTTACATTTTAAATATCGATCTAATATTTTGTAAAATACAGATGGAAAACTATAACAGTTATTATTCCCAAAATTCTAAATCTATTAATGACACCCCTATAAACTATTATATTGAAATCAGTAAATATATATATATTGAAAAGTTCATGTTTACAACTGAATATAATTTAGAGCGACATCCAAACTCTTCATTTGGAAAATGTTTAAAGAACCATTTAACTATGTCAATCTTATAATTTGCTTTTTTTTACTTTTCTGTTCTCATTTATTCATTTTCAGTATGCTAGTTTTATCAAACTTATATTATAGCTTCTAGATCATCATCATTTGGTTTAGATCTTTTATAAGACCTGATTCTAATAATCATTAGTTCATCGGGTACGAGATCACTCATTTGTATCGGATAATCGCAACCAGGTATAGGACATCTATTTAATTGATTTGATTCAGGAGCCAAGTTTGCTTGGATGGATGATCTTTCAAAAGTATGGTTACATAGTTGAGATTTCACTGGATCCTTGTAATAATCCAATGTTAAAGGATCTTTCAATGATACTTTACCTCCACTGACTGCAACATCATCATCCTCTTCTTCATCTGGTATTGGCTCTTCGGGATTCTTGATTACAAATATCATACTTTTTAAATATTTATGAAACTCATTATTCATATCAATATCAGCACTGGAATATTCTGATTTAATAACATCCGGGAATTGAGATTGTTCATTACGATGATAACTATCCAATGTGTTCAAATCACAATCTTCTTCTTCTCGACTGGCAAATTTTCTAATATTTGGACTATTCTTTAAATTTTTAAGTTTTATAATTTCACTACCACAATTGATCAAATTTTCAAGCGTATGTAGAAAATTCGATAATATTTCCTCATCAAAATCCAAGTGATCATTTGCAAGGATAAATTTCGTATAACTTTGACAATAATCAATAATTTTCTTTTGTTGTTGTTGAAAAGAATCTTGAGTGCTATTCAGTAGAAACAACAGTTCATAATCTCTAATTAGCTCTTTTCTTAAAGGTACGTATTTGGGTAAGGACAAATTGGTAGGTAAATACTCTGACTCTTTCGACATGAATCTTTTCTCTTTAGTATATCGATCGCGTTGTGGTTTTTTTTTTTTTATCATTACGCGCAACAATTTTTTTTTCTTTTTTCTGTTGGTAAAGCCAGTTGGTATTCCCACTGCTTTGTTTAGAGAAGTTATCACCAAGAATTATTTCATTTTACTGGAGTTTTATCAAGAAAGCTTTAATGTCTAATATAACTCCTGCCAATTGAATATGAAATTCAACAAACTTATGGATTGCTCTTGACTTATTCCCTTACCCTGTGTGCGCTAAAATGTTCAAATTCAGTTGGAATTGTCCGTAAATTTAATCAAACTCTCGTTATCAAGAATAATCATGATTTATCAAAGAACCAAATGGGTAAGGTAATCTGAGGTGAAATTATCAAATTTCAGATGGTCAATTAATCAGAATTAATAGTCCTTATATTCTTGAAACTTGATAAATGTTTAAGCTAGACTTGCGCATTTTAAATCAATATTGTCCCATTGTCAACTGGTCATCCAAGTTCGGTTGATTAATAAATGGAAAAGTTGTCACAATTGATATATACAAGGCTTATCAACAAATTATGATCCGCAACGATTCTATAAACTCAAATTGGCTGCTTTTCTGACGTTGCGTTGGGGCTTCAAGAATGCTGTATCCATTACAACTATATTAGATGAGTTTATGCAAGATATCGTAGTCTATATTGATGATATCATCGGACCAGAAATCAACATTGTAAGGAGAGTCCAGAAGTATTGAATAATCATGTTGATAATAACAATATTGAAGAAATTGGAACTGGTTGGATTAAAAATGCATCCAAATAAACTGTTCTGATGAATATACAAAATTTATAACACAACTTGGAAAAAGGATGCATGAATCTACGATTGCAGCAATTACTCAATTCAAGAAACCTGCAACTAAACGCCAGCCGATATTTCTCAGAGTAGTAGAGGACAAGTTGAGTATTTTACTACTATAATGGATCTTTTTATATCTGTTATTAAAACAAGATCAAAGGAAGAGACTAATTCAGCATTTTTAAAAATTACAGAAAAAGTCCCGAAGCAACTATTTTAACACCAATTGAACCATATAGTCAATTTATCATTAATAATTATGCTAGTTCTTCCACATGGGCTGTTTCAGTTAAATAGGTGGTACAGTTAGAGGTAAGACATAAAAATTGTGACTGAGTCCCATTACACCATACATGAGAAAGAGTTGCTCGGTATCTACAAGACGTTTCATATACAACCATTGATCTACAACAATCCACATGTTCTCATCGTATACTGCGATAATAGTAGCATTGTTAAGAGATTTAATAATGGGTCACTCACCAGTCATTCAACGAATTGTCTGTATAAGTGGCACATATTTTAAAGCAGTATAATATATAACTCGGGCATGTGAGTGCAAGTAAGAACAGTATTGCAGACGCCTTATACGACAATTAAAAGAGAAATTAGGGGAAAATTGAAAATTTCAAGGGTAATGAAGCTCAAATTACACTTTTTCAAGAAAAAGGGCATGTCGGAAAATTGATTTAATTGATATTTAAAAATCAAAATAACAATGATTCCAGATCAATATGAATCTGATTTGAAAAAAAAAAAACGAAAGAATAATGTTTCTAGCTGGTGCTTACAAGATTGGTCGTGCTGTGATTACCAATGAAAAGCAGCATATGTTCCAATTAATACATGAAAAAGACCATTGAAAGTTATCAAATGCTTATATATATTAAAGTAATTTTTATTTCATTGCAAATGTATCATATTCAAAAAAGGAACGCAGTGATTGTAGAAAGGATGTGTTTGATGTGAATAATTCAAATACATGATGCTTCTAGAACGCCGATCCATTGGGTCCCTTTCAGTTGACATATGAGAAGATGAATATTTAGTTTATGTTTAGAGAAATAATAGAAAAATAAATAAGTTTTCACTACAAGTTTTCTTAGAATGCCAGATCTAAATATCGTATATTAATCATGAGGATTCTTGTTGACTTTCCTCGTCGTTATTAGTTTGAGTGGGTGTTGTACTTGTAGTGGACGTGCTTGGTATACACCAGTTTCTATGACAATGCCAAGCTCTCATTTGACATTCTCTTGAACAATATTTGGTCCGTTTGCATCTTCTACATTTTGAAAATTCTCTTGGATATTTCTCCCATTTACCACATTCCAAGTTCCCACATTGTCTTACACCGCCTTTTAACTCATTTCTTCTACATGAGTTTCTCATTATTACACCCGACCAGTAATACATATCTGTGCCTGATAAAAATGTAAATTTTTCAACCAAGGGAAATAAATTGACCTTTTTGTATTCAATCAATGATTCATCCTTGTCTTGATTATATTCATCAACGTCAAAAAACCTGTACTCCTCATAATCCCATTTATCTAGTAAATTTTGTTTCGTCTGTTTGCGTGTATTGATAATTGTTGTTTTTAATTTTCTACTTTCAACGTCAATAATTTTGTCCATTTTCTCGTTAATTTGATACAACTTGATTTTCTTTTCTAAACAATCATCAATTGTTTCACTTTCGACTATAGATTTGTACAAGTCTGTCATATAATCCGGTTGATTCAATTCAATTGTGTCTAGACTTCTATCGGATGAAGTGTCTTCATAAATTTCTTCTGGTTCTTCTTCATCCATTTTGCCTGGATCGGTTGAAACTAATTCAAATTTGTCATTATTTAAAAAATTATCATTATTTAAAGAAGTGACCATTTGTGGAGAATTTGAACCACTTGAAGAGATTTTCTCAATATAAGTTTTTGGTGCTTTTATTCTTGATTTTGGAGTTATTGTGGTTCTTAATTTTATAGCCAATGTTTTCTTCATTTTCAATTTCATTTGTCTTTCTAAATATAATTTCAATTGTTTATCTCGAATATTCATGTCTAAAACTAGATGAGTGTTTTGAAGCACTTCTTTTAAATAAGGATATTTTGAAATGTATGCCAATAATTGTAATGACCAAACAATATCATCATCTTTTGGAATAACAATACCTGTGTCTGTGAATGATCGCACTGGTGTCTTTGAATCATTTATTTTATTAATTTCGTAATCTCTAGCATGAAGGTCCGACAAGAACTGTAAATTACTATCCATATCAAGTTCTTCAATTCCGTTCAATTCGGTTTGTTTTTCTTCGATTAATTTATTAATTAAATTGATTATAATGTATTTTCTTCCAATATCGCTACTTATATTATTATCTTTATTCCGTATTGATGGAAAGTGAATTAATTTCAATAATTGATCCAATGTTAAATTATTATAATCGTCACAAATTAGGTGATAGTCAAAGGATGAATTGGATATTGAAGTTGCCTCTATTGCCGCTGTCGCTATTTGAATTGGAGTACGATCGTGTTGTAAATTTGGTCTTGGCATTGCTTCTGTAACTTCGTCTTGAAATGTTCTGAATAAATTCTCATTACTTTCTGCTTGTGATTGAAATGAAGGTCTCGAATGAAGAAACGCCCTTTCATTCAATAATAAATAATTATTAATAACAGTTGCTATGATTGGCAAAATACCTGCTTTTACCACTTTTTGTCTAATTTGTTCCGTACCTCTAGTACCAACTAAAACTAGACATTGAAATGCTAAAGTCCATTTCCATGCTATTAACAACTTCTTCTCGTCGTTATCATCAAAATGTTGCCAGTTGTTGTTATTGTGACATTCATGTAATATTTCAATTAATCTTTCAATGCCTCCGTCCAATGATAAAGTTTCACGAACTTTTGCCGACGAACTGACTAAATAAGTTAAATAATTTAATGAGTTTACCAAGGGTTTATCTGATGTGACATCCAAGGCTCTTCGATCATATAAACTTGTTGTTATAGTAACTGCTGCTTTATTATTTGATATGAATCTATAATTTGAATCCCTCATCTAAAATGTTGGTAAAAAAAAAATATGAAACTTCCCCTAGTTAGCCTGTAAACAAAACTATGCTATTGAATAGATTTAAGATGAAATGTGTCGGATATTTAAGTTTCAAATTTATGATGGTTAATCAAACATAAACAAATGAACGGGTTTAAAAAAGATCAACTAAAAAATTATCGCCACTATAACTAATATGCTGATTAAATACAAATGCTACCAGGTGTGTAACAAGTTTAACATTACGCAAATGTAAATTTACGAAGAACATTTAATATATATATAACTTTTTCTCATATTATAGATAATTTACAATATAAATATATCTACAATAGGAATCATGAAGAGTAAAAGATTAATATAGAACAAATGTACATATTCCTTGATCTCTAATGTTTAAATCTATCTGTATACAGGATGCTCAAGGTTTTTATTTTTGCAATCAAATTAAAAATAAAAAAAGTGTATATTCTCTCTATAGATAAAATAAATTAACAAAATTTGCTTTCTATTTTAACGGTAATTTTCATACATTGTTCCATAAACATTAATGTTAAAATTGAATGTGGTCCAATTCTAAATAATTGGGCCCAGAAGCCTTTATACAACGCCATTGGACCTTCGGTGCGAATTGTTTTCTTGAAACAATCCAACGGACTCGTGTAAAGACCACCTTTCTGATTATACATTCTTGTCAATACCACATCCCAAGGATTCATAACTATTGCAACCCCTAACCCTGCACATGATGAGGAAATAAATGACAATGGTAATGAATCCTCTTTGCAAAGTTTATGTTTCAATATGAAATTCTTTGTTAGGTTATAAACAGGTAATTGAGTTGCTGATCCCGCGCCTGTTCTTAATATAGCTGCATCCACACCTCTGTATAAGCCTTTCAACCCTTCAGATTTGTAAATTTGTGTCAACCCATCCCAGGCAGATTTATAATGTGTTTGTTGTCCAACGGCAACACCAGTAAATGTAGAATTTGAAAATGATTGCATCCTAGTTTTGATTAAGAAGAATGGCGACGCTAAAATTGCACCCGCTGAACCAGATACCAAACCTGCCAATACATTGATGAATAAATTCTGTGATATCTTGGAAATATCTTGATCGAATGAGTGCGGCAATAATAATTCAGTTAAATAATATCTACTTGGTTCGTACAATCCAATCCTACAACCATTCAACGCTATTTGGTAGTAATAACCACACATTAATCCTTGTTGTAGACCGTTCAACCCTTCGTTTTTATAAATAGTCACAAATGCTTGAAAGGGGTTTTTGTATACTTTTGTTGCATTTTTAGTTAATTCTCCTTGTAGTTGCATTCTTGTTTTGATTAATTCAATCGGATTTGTAAATGTTACAGCACCACAAGCTGCTATACCCCCAGCTATAAACCCACCAAGTGTAGACACCTTTTGAGCATTATTCTTTGGTGTTGTTTCGTCTTTAACTGTCTTCATCAATCTTTTTGATTCATATTGACTCATATTTTATGAAATGAAAAAAGTTACGGGCCGGTTTTTTTAAAATCACACGTGAATTAATTGCAACAAAATATACACATTACACTTTTTAAAGTTAGATTCGCATATTTTCATACGATGGTCTCTATGAACATAACTTGAAATGTTTGTTGTTCTTGTTCTTGTTGTTCTTGTTGTTGTTGCTGTTTTAAATAAATCATTTCTTAATTTTTTGAAAATTTCTGTAAAATAAAAATTGACAAATTTCTATAAAGATGTTGAAAAGAACATCACAGATTAATAAAACAAGAATTCTATCAAGGTATGCTTCAACGATATCTGACGTGAATAAGTATCCTATTGGTAAACACATCAATGGATTTGAAATCAAATCAACTACTTTGATACCTGAATTTTCATTGGTTGCTGTCACGTTAAATCATTCATCAACCAATGCACAACATTTGCACTTGGATTCAACAGATAATAACAATGTATTTTCAATAGCTTTTAAAACGAATCCTCCTGACGCCACGGGTGTCCCACATATCTTAGAACATACAACATTGTGTGGATCTAAAAAGTATCCAGTTAGAGATCCATTTTTCAAAATGACCAATCGATCGTTGAGTAATTTCATGAATGCAATGACGGGGCATGATTATACAATGTATCCATTTGCCACTACTAATGCAAAAGATTTTGAAAATTTGTTAGATGTTTATTTAAGTTCGGTGTTTGAACCGAATTTGAACTTGACTGATTTTTTACAAGAAGGTTGGAGGTTGGAAAATGAAGATTTGAAAGATGCAAAAAGTAAATTTATTTTCAAAGGTGTGGTTTATAATGAAATGAAGGGTCAATATTCAAATAATGCTTATTATTTTTATATCAAGTATTTGGAATCAATTTATCCATCATTGAAAAATTCAGGTGGTGATCCAAAAACGATAACTGATTTAAAACATAAACAATTGGTTGACTTTCATCATTCCAATTATCATCCTTCAAATGCGAAATCATTCACTTATGGGAATTTGCCTCTAGATAAACATTTGAAAGCATTGGATGTTTATTTTAAAAAATTTGATAAATTAAATTCAAATATTAAAGTTAAAAATCCAGTATTTACAAATGGTGAAAAGTTTTACAATGTAGTGCAACTGGGTCCAATTGATTCTATGAGTAGTAAAGACATAACAGAACAATATAGTTGTTCAATAACATGGAATTTGGGCAATCCATTAAATGAAAGTATGAATTATGAGTTATTTAAATGGAAGATATTAAATTCGTTACTATTTGATGGACATAGTTCTTCATTTTATCAAGAATTGATCGAAAGTGGATTTAGTGAAGATTTTTCGCCCAATACGGGTGTTGATTCTCACACTGCGTTATTATCATTTACTGTTGGGTTAAACTCGTTGACTAAAGAAAAAGTCGACATATTGCATGAGAAAGTAACTTCAGTGTTGACGAAAGTTTTAAATGACATGGAAACTGATAAAACATATGATGATAGAATTAAAGCCATATTGCACCAGATTGAATTGGGGTTTAAAAAACACAAACCAGAGTTTGGATTTGGATTAATAAGTTCAATCACGCCTTCATGGATAAACGGTGTTGACCCAGTTATTTCATTACAGGTTGAAAAAGTGTTGAATCAATTTAAACAAGATTATAAGAATAATGGTATAAAATTGTTTCAAAATTTAATTAAAGATAAATTGCTTAATGATGACATTCAAAAATTCAAATTTACAATGGAACCATTGTCTGAATTTTCCAACAATTTGATTCAAGATGAACTTGACAATGTGAAGGGGAAAGTTGAAGAATTGACGGAAAATGATAAAGAAGCAATCTATAAAAGGAATATAGAATTAGCTGAAATTCAAGCTCAAGAAGAAAACATTGATGTTTTGCCAACATTGACAATCGAGGATATCAATAAAAAGGGTGAGTTTTATCCTGTAAATTACAACAAGATCAATGAAAAGACAATACATGAAAGGGTCGTTGATACTAATGGTTTAATCTACGCAAATGCATTGAAAGATATTTCATACTTGCCAATGAAATATTGCAAATATTTGCCATTGTTTAACAATTGTTTGACCAATTTAGCAGGAACTTATAACACGTCAATTACAGATTTAGAGACTGAAATTCAAATGAAAACCGGTGGTATTTCCTTCAATTATAAAATATTCACTGACCCATACAACATACAAAAGTCACGATTGCAATTTGTTCTAAATGGTATGGCTTTAAATTCAAATAGTGAAGAAATCTATAAACTATGGTATGAAATATTGGCAAATACGAGATTTGAAAGTGATGACGACGTTATTGATAAATTGTACGTATTGATCAAAAACCTTAGTCAAAATCAAGCTAATAATATTGCTGAAAGAGGCCATTCATATGCTATGTCAGTAAGCAATTCAAAATTAACCACATCAAAATATCTCAATGATGTTACTAGTGGATTATCTCAAGTTCAATTTATAATGGATTTAAATAATAATATAGATACAAAAGGTAAACCATATATCAAGGATGAATTATTACCAATATTAAGAGAAATAAAGGAATTGATTTTAGCTGGCAGCGACACTTTTAAATACAGATTGGTAGGTGATTCACAATTAATTAATCAAAATAAACAATTAATTGAACAATTTGATAAGAAATTTTCAAATGGACCAATACCTAAAACCACTGATAATTTATTATCGTTTTCATTTAAGCCAAATCAAAGTAAAGAATTGATTAATTTACCATTTCAAGTGGGTTATTCCTCATTGGCTAAATTAGGTACCTCTTATTCATCCGAAGAAGGTGCTCATTTACAAATTTTATCCCAGTTGTATACTTTTAAAAACTTGCATTCAAAGATTAGGGAGTCCAATGGTGCATACGGAGGTGGTCTCACATACGATGGTTTAAACGGTTTGCTTGATTTTTATTCGTATAGAGATCCTAATCCAATTAAATCGATATCAACATTTACTAATGAATTTGATTATGGTCTAACTGCAATTTGGTCAGAAAAGGATTTAGAAGAAGCTAAGTTAAGAATATTTCAAAGTTTAGATGCTCCGATAAATATCTCCAGCCAAGGATCTATTGAGTTTTTTGATAACATATCAAATGATTTAAAACAAGAAAGGAGGGAAAACTTCTTAAACACAACGATTGAAGATTTGAAAAAAGTAACTGAAAAATATTTACTGAATCCACAAAGTTTGAATTCGATAACAGTCATTGGCGATAATGAAAAATTGAAAGTTGATGAAGATTCATGGAATATTAAAAATTTAAAAATTTGAATAGAGTATAGACATTCTTGTAAATAACCTATATTTAAAACCTATGTACAAAATTCATTAACAACATAAAATATAAAGTGAACATGAATATTATCTGTGACTCCTTGTATAGTCCTTTGGAGTCTGTTCGGGTATTTTTCTTTTTCTAGCTTCTGTGAATAAACAATGTCTTTGAGCTTTTGGATCATACAATATTAAATTTAATTTGGGTGTTCTTCTAGGTATTCTGAACCATTTCTCATATCCTGTCAATGCACTAGATACCATCTTCACCATGGTTCTTGTATCTTTAGCTTTAGCCATAGTGTTTATTGAAAGTTTTTTTTTTTTTTTTTTGGCCTACAAATCAAAATTGATAAAAGACAATGCCGTAGACTTCCTAATGTGGTAGTGTGGTGTAAATCGCTGTTGCTTCTGGTGTTTTCTCCCCTGGTTGACATTTACGCGTGGAAAATTTTTAAATTTCATGAATCAAGGTGGAAAAAAAAAAAAAAAA
>JAJMBM010000126.1:0-10657 GCA_030565325.1 Insectozyma coleopterorum
AATAGCTTCAATTTCAATTTCAACCGATCCATCTTTATAACGTTTATGTTGCTGAGCAGGAGCTGGAGGAGGAACAATGGTATCTGGGGGTACCTGTTTTTGTAACCTGAGTTGAGATATATGAAAAATAGCTGATTTTCTGGAAGAAGATGGTAATTCAATTTCGTAATTTACATCAGATAATTTTGATAAAACCTTAATCTCAAGGCTGCGGGTTCGAGCCCCGCGTAGGGCTCCATGTAATATACAAAATAAGGGTGGAAGTATATTGTGAACTAAGTTAATGTATAAAACTTTCTAATCTAATTCGCTACTATAAATAGCTGTAACATGGCAATACTGGCTAAATTGGCTGCCTGCATATTACATTTACCTAATATATACTATAAAAAAAAAAAAAAAATGTCGTAAGATTCAAATATTGATGAAATTTACAGAAAATTGTCAATTTTAACAACCAGGTATCATCTAAATATAACCCTACTTCTTTTCTAGACTCATGAAAGACTAAATATAGCCGACCGAATAATAAAACCTTTCATTTTTGAAGAATTCTCGTCGGATATATTTTCAAACTTTTTAAAATATTCAACTAATTTGCAGCCAATTATTGCACTTAAAACCAAAAAGCTATTTTGTTATAATCAACTAAGAAACAAAAACTATAGTCAAAAATCAAAACAAAACAGGCAAAACAACAATGATTGATAAACAAAGAAAATTAATCACATCTAAAACTGGTAGGTTTTTCTGTAGAGACTAGATAGTTTGGATAGTTTGGATAGTTTTTCCTTCTATATACGAAAAAAAAAAATATATATAAACATTCAAACATAATACTACCATCAAAGTTAATTCTTAAACACAACTTTATCTTTGAAATTTAGATTTAAAAAGTTATATCCCATTTCAATTGGTGTAAGAACGTTCTAAATAGTAAATTGTCATGTTCCCATATACCAAGTAATATCTCTTCAAATTATCATATATCTACCTAATCCTAGCAAGATCAATATTTGTTCTTGAGTGGCTCTCGACATTATAATATAAGAATGCAAATGTAGCTTATTCTATCATCTTTTATTAAAGAATTCATGATAATACGAAATATTAGAGGTAATATTATATAGAAGTACGTTCACGTGTATTACCACGTGATTTGCTTTTTTAAACTTTCTATTACATAATCTTGATTATAAATTTTTAATGACGATTTTACAACTTTGAAGTTTATTTGATTATAATGTCTACGGATGATTTAGAGAGGTCGTCTGATCAATCTAGAATATCATCATCGATTGATTCAGAATCATCTCGATCAACAAAAGACAAAAGTGCAAGTGATAGTTTGACAAATTTATGTGAAACCATATTACCACATTCCACATTACATCATAATTCGAGGTCAACGTCGGCCTCAAATATAACATTTGCAAATCAGACATCTATAAATGGAGCAAAATTAGCCAAGCATCATCCAATTCGATTGAAAACACACAATCGTTCATTATCTCATAACAGATTAATGAATAAATTATCAACATCTTCGGGTAATAATTCACTGAGACCACATTTGAATAGATCGAAATCGTCAGATGGATTGATTAAGAGACACAATAGTGCATTGAAAAGAAATGGTAGATCTCTTACGAAAATAACAGGATTACAACCGTTGACTAAAACAATATCTAATCACTCAGTGAAATCTAATAAATCAACTACTTCATTGAAAGGCCAAGCTACAGGATTAAAAACTAGTTCTAAAAAGGGTAAAGCAATATTGATTTTAAATGCTGATGATGATGGAGATTTCGAAGATGTAGATGAACAGGAACAAGTTGTTGTTCCTGTTGTTCCTGTTGTTCCTGTTCCTGAAAGATTCGATAGTCAAGATGTTATATCAACAACTCTGCATTCTGAACAAAACATCCCAAGTTTATACGAACAAATAAATAGAATAGTACCCGATCCAACTCCATTAGATGAAAATAAAAAGTTGGAAGTATTGCAAGAAAATACAAAAATTGATCCGAATAATAGATCAGATTTAATTTCATCTAAAAAAAGTTCAAATGAAGACTTTTCAAACAATTTATATGGAGGTTCTTTATTATTATCACAATCAACAGGTTTGGTTAAGAAAATAGATACAAAGATTCCAAACTATACAAATGAAGACTTGAAATATCCCGATTCAGTCAGTGGAATATCATTTAAAGCAAATCCAATTGAAAATATTGCACAACCAGTAACTACAAATAAAAATGTTGTTCAAAATAATTCTTATCAACCTAATCAAACTATATTTAATAATTTACAAAGAACAAATAATCAATATATTCAAAATAATAAAAAACAAATCAACAATCAACAACCTTCAAAAATTGAAACGACATTGAATAATGGTGCTAACAATTTTTCAAATTTTTTAAAATCTAATGATGTATCTTCAACTGATTTGCCTCATAATAATCTGGAAACTAGAACCCAACAAAGATTATGGTTACAAAGAGAAAGTTCATTGATGGATGTTACAAATCTAGAAGCAAAATCTAATTTATCAAGTTTATCTTTAAATAATTTGATGTTTGCACATAACTATAATCAAAGTCAAGTAAATATAAGAGATTTAGATACTTCAAATCAGCCTTCTTCGTTAAGTGGTCAATTAACTCCAAATGCAGAAGGACATCATCATCATTATCATGTTCCAAATAATATGTCGGGATTGTTGATGATGGTACAGAATACTCAAAATTCCATCCAATCAAGAACAGAATTTGAAAGGTTAAATAGAGAATATCTAAATGTTAGAAGACATTTAAATCCCGTTGGTGAAAGTTTAACAAGAGTTGATCAATATATTCATAAAAATGAAATCAAAGTTACAAAGACTAGGAAGTTGGAAAATGAGAATATCAACTCGTTTAAAGAATTCTCACCATCATATCAAGAAAAAGAAGTTGAAATTTCATCAATAATTAATAAAATATGGCAAGATGCAATAATTTCAACATCTTCACAAACTTCTAGACCAATGTATCCACATCATAATCAACGTTCATTCCATCGTCCAACAAATGCTAGACTTGCATCATATGGTCAACAACAACAATTTCAATATAATAATTCCGATACAAAAGCAGTAAAGCTTGCAAAAACTCCTAATGAATAATATATATATATATATTAAACTATATACACGAAATTAAATACCCTTCTCCTTCTAACCTTGTCTTTGTTTGTGTTTACCATTACTTTTACAATAAACATAAACTCTACCTTTCTTTTTAATAATGAAACAATCCTTACAGTATTTCTTAACGGCAGTTCTAACTTTGAATGTTCTTATTGGTTGAGTTAATCCCGTGTTTATCACCCTAGGAGTAACATTAAATAAACTTCTGCATATCAAATTGGAAGTACAATATTGTGACTTTATGATATTTGTTAGTGATCCAAACATATTGTATTGGTTAGTTTGAAAATTTTTGAGAGAGTTGGTAGTGCAAATTTAAAATATATTTTTTTCCAACACGTAAAAAAGAACAAGTTGGAAATCATAAATGTCAACGCTGTCATATAAGAAACTGGATGCTTATTCATCCTCAAGTACTCCCGACAAGATGGCAGTATTTCAAGAATGTTTACAACAATTCAATGCATCCCCAGTTAATGCTAAGAAATGCAGACAATTATTAGCAAAGTTGTTAAGATTACTTTATAATGGAGAACTGTTTCCTTCACAAGAATCAACAACGTTGTTTTTCTCAATTTCAAAATTATTTCAACATAAGGATCAATCATTAAGACAAATTGTTTATTTGACTATTAAGGAATTGTCATCCACTTCAGATGATATTTTAATGGTCACTTCTTCAATTATGAAAGATATTCAAGGTAATGATTCGGTTTATAAACCAAATGCAATTAGAACCTTATCAAAAGTGTTAGATCCAACTACTGTTAATGCAGCTGAAAGATTGTTTAAGAATGCTATAGTTGATAAAAATCCAATTATTTCTTCAGCTGCTTTAATTTCTTCATACAATTTATTACCACATGCAAAAGATGTTGTTAAAAGATTTACAAATGAAACTTTAGAAGCTATTCAATCTTATAAACAATTTCCTTCAAATCAATTCCAATTGCATGAATATTATGGTAATGCTACATCTAATTTACCATCTACTTCATACATGTATCAATATCATGCATTAGGATTAATCTATCAATTAAGAAATCATGATAAAATGGCTTTAATGAAATTGATTACTTCGTTATCTGATAGTGCTTCATTGAAGAATTCTTTATCTATTATTCAATTGATTAGATATATTAATAAAATCTTATTAGATGATGAAGGTTTAACAACACGTTTATTACCAATTTTAATGGGATTTTTAAAACATAAATCTGATATGGTTGAATTAGAAGCTTGTAGAACATTAATTAATTTACAAAGTTTATTAAATGATGATCAATTTATGCAAATCATTACAACATTACAAAAATTATTGAGTGTTCCAAGAACAGCAACCAGATTTTCAGCAATTAGATTAATAAATAAGATTTCAATTAAACATCCTGAAAAAATTATGGTCATTAATTTAGAATTGGAAGGATTAATTAATGATTCAAATAGATCAATTTCGACTTTAGCTATTACTACTTTATTAAAGACAATGGGGGCTGGCTCGATTGATACTGGATCTAGTGGCGGTGAAAACGTTGATAGATTAATTTCTAAAATGACGTCATTAATGGATGAAATTACTGAAGACTTTAAAATTGTTATTATTGAAGCAATTGAAAATTTAGCATTGAAATTTCCTTCAAAACATAAAAAATTGGTTACATTTTTAACTGATTTATTAAGAGATGATGGTTCATTAGAATTAAAATCTAATATTGTTGATGCATTATTTGATTTAATTAAATTTTTACCAGATGAAACAAATGCAAAACAATTGATTTTAGTCAATTTATGTGAATTTATTGAAGATTGTGAATTTACTGAATTATCAGTTAGAATTTTACATTTATTAGGTGATGAAGGTCCATATGCATCAAATCCTTCATATTATATTAGACATATTTATAATAGATTGGTATTGGAAAATTCAATAATTAGATCGTCAGCAGTTATATCATTGGCTAAATTTGCTGTTGTTTGTGGTGGAGATGTCTCAAAGAATATAATTATTTTATTAAGTAGATGTTTAAATGATATTGATGATGAAGTTAGAGATAGAGCAGCAATTTCATTAAATTTTATAAATCATCATAAAAAAAATTTAATTGTTAGTGAATCAAGATATGATTTAGCAATTTTAGAAACTAAATTAATAAATTATTTAAACAATGAAGAAAATTTCGAAGTTGAATTTAATATTGAGGAAATTCCAATTATTTCAAATGAAGAAATTAAAACTTTAGAATATAATCAAAAGATTAATAGTTTGGAACGTTCAACTAATAATGAAATTGTTGAAGAAGAAATTAAACAAGATAATAATAAACAAGATTCTTCAACAAATGATTTGGCACAAGATTTATTAAGACAACAACAATACGCACAAGATTTATCATTAATTAATGAATTTTCAACATTTGGTAAATTGACAAAATCAAGTGGTAAAACATATTTAACTGATAAAGAAAATGAAATTATTGTTAGTGTTGTTAAACATTTATTTATTGATACAAAAAGAGTTGTTGTTCAATTTAATATTCAAAATACTTTAACAACAACATTATTGGAAAATATATCAGTTATTTCACAACCTGATAATGAAGGGTATCAAGAAGAATTTATTATTCCATTAGAGCAATTGAAGCCAAATGAAGTTGGTATTTCATACGTTGTATTTAATTTTGAACAAGCTGATTTTGATATAATTGCAAGTTTTGGTAATACATTGAATTATATAAATAAAGATATTATTGACGAAGAAGGTAATACCGATCCAAATGATGATGGATGGTCTGATGAATATCAAATTGATGATTTTGATATACTAGGTGGAGATTTTATAAATGGTCTTTATGGAAATTTTGAACAACTTTTTGAAAAACTTGAAAACTCAACAACTAGTGCAAAAGTTATAAGTGGAAATTCATTAGAGGAATCAATTGAAAAGATTAAAAATCTGGTTAATATGTCGATTATGGATGGATCAGAATTTGTTTCAAAAGATTCAAATAGTCATATATTAAAATTATTAGGTAAAGATGTTTATGGAGGTAAAATTGCAGCTTTAATAAAATTAGCATTCACTGGAGGTAAAATTGTTGGTAAAATTGAAGCAAAATCAGAAACACAAGGTTTTACACAGGTAATTATCGATAGTATATTTTAAAAAAAAAAAATGTATATTAAAAATTCTATAAATTATCTCTTTATAATTATTTACACCTTTTCATTATTTTGTGGGATTTGAGTCTTCATAAATTTTTTTAAAAATGCCGTTATCCAAAATAAACCTACAAATGCACCTATAACGATTATTAAAATTAATATCACGTTACCCTTTTGTTCTTTTGCCGCTGTTGGACACGCCATATGAGATCTAACTTCAAAGAGATAAGAACATTGATTGATTTCACCAATAAATGATACTTGGGCTTTAGCTGAAAGTTCTCTATCACAAGTAAAGGTTAATATAGTTGATTTTCTTAATTTATTACCATTTGAATCTAACATATTATCGCAATATGAACCATTTTCATAAGTTAAAGTCAATTTTCTACCTCTAAATTTTGGAGTTGTTGAAAATTCTCCAATTGAAACGTATTTATGTTGGTCATTTATATAGAAACCTCCAATTAAAGTTTGATTTACATCATCTTGTATTTCATTAACATTACCATGAAATTTCTTAAATGGATTAGAACAGATACCCAAAGTATAATTTTTACCTGAATCATAACCTTTTGAAATAAATGGTAATGCTTTACCATCATTTGAAATTGATGAAAGTCCACTAAGATCTATGAATCCTTTACTTATTGGATTGTACACAGTGCATGGGTCTAATTTCTTTTTGTCATTTTCGTTCGCCTTCTTGGAATCAACAGTCTTTTGGCTTGGTGGTGGTGGTGGATTTGAAACTTGTTGTATTATATCGTTGTTATTATTATTATTTTCTTTTGAGAATGTGAAATGGTTGCTTATGGAATCAAATATGGGGCTAGTGCTATGAGTGGTAGTCAACGACGATTTACCATTCAATTGAATCAATATAAAGCATATAATTATAGTAAATCCAAGCACCGGTAGTACTGTCCTTCTAACCAACTTTGACATAATAAATGTTTATCTTTATTTTGTCTTCAGAAAATTCTATTATAGTTTTGAGTTCCTCTTCTTTTTTATTTTTTTTCTTCTTCTCAATTTGTAACTTGTGCACGTGACCTTTGATTCGAAACGCTTTTTTCTTTTTTTTTTTTTTTTTTTATTTTTTCTTTTGCTTGTAAATTATTTGTACCGAAAATAATATTATTATTAATACTTTGGTTTGTCATTATCCGATTGCAAGAATTTAATACATCAATTTTGAGCATATGGACAGTTGGATCAATTCTGGTACGGCTCTTGGTGCTCTATCGAATGTTAAGAAGTTGGGCGATGTCGGAGATATACTAAATTTGTCGGACCCTTTATTGAGTAAGATTATAACGTCCAAAAAGGCATTGCAATTGTTGGAATCTAATTTCATAAATGATTCAACAAATTCGGTGGATGGACTAATTATACAATTACTAATGGCCGCTTGCGATGGAGATTTAGTAACTTTGGAAAATATATTAAGAACAAGTGGTAATGGTGATTCATTTGTTAATCGATTATATCCAACTGATGAAAATGGAGTTTCGCCATTGATTTATGCAATTTGTTTTAACAATACTGATATAATTGAAAGTTTACTAGAGAACCATAATGCAGATCCTGATATTTCTGATACTTTGATGTATTATACTCCTTTAATGTGGGGGATTCATTTCAATCAATTGCAAATTATTAAATTATTACTAAATCACCAAGCTGATCCTTATTTATCGCCTCAGAATAATGGTATAAATGCCATTTCTTTAGTTGTGCCTGAAAAAACTGAAATTTATGAATATTTCAAATTACATAATTTATTCAAAACTGATCATCTTGATGAAAAGAATGATGATATATTTGAGTCAAATACATTTCTACATGGCCAAGTTGAAGACGATGATTTGACTAGGAAATTGAAAATGCAAACGTTATCGCATACTATTGAAGAACCGGAACCAGAAGCAGGAGAGTCTATTGATGATGAAGACGCTGAAGTTAATTTAATTCAAGATGTAACTTTGAGACAAATGGCTGAGTTTGAATATGATAAATTATTACCAGATCAATATATTAAATTTACCGATAGTGATATTCCTTCATTATTAGATTATATATTTGATTTAAGAACAATTACAACTTATCAACATATCACAAAATTACCAGCAAGTATTATATTTCAATTAGTTCGCTATTCACACATAAAAGTTGATTCAAAAGAATTGACTGAATTTTTATTCAAATCGTTTTCAGCAAGATTAAGAACTGTAACTAATACGAAATCTGGTGCTTTTAACATGGCATTACAAGAAAATTCAAGTCCTCTTGGAGCTGGTGATATAGTTTTATTAAGTTATTGGTTATCTTCATTGCAATTTTTACATTTTTATTTTTGTAAAAATGAAATTTATTTAAAATTTCCAAGTTTTTTACAAGAAATTATAAATTTAATTCAATCTTTAATTGCCACATTATCATTTTCCATAAATTCAAGACTTAATTTGATTGTTGATGATTGTGTTTTGAACTTTACAAATTTAGTCGACGTTTCAAATGTTTTATATGCAAAGGATTGGAATTTATTTAAAAGAAATAAATCACATCCGAATAATTATGATGATATTTTGAATACCTTATATCCACCAACCCAACAAGAATTAATGAAACCTTCTCCAATTAGATATTTACAAGTTTTAGGTGCTTTGGATTATGTATTAAAAATTCATACTGTAAATGATTTATTAAGAATTCAAACTTTTTCACTAGTGTTTTATTATATAAATTGTACAATATTTAATCGTATAATGAGTCAATCAAAATATTGTTCGAGATCAAAAGCAATCCAAATACGACTTAATATATCAACAATTGAAGATTGGTTAAGATCTCATAATTTTATAGTCACCAAAGCCGATGATAATATTGGAGGTTTGAATAAATTAGTTGGTGATACAAATGTTCAATTGCATAATATTCTAAATGATCAACTAGATGTAAACCCCAAAAATCCAAAGAATTTATTATTTTATTACCAATCTTTATACCATATTGGGAAATATCAGTTATCGCCAACTATAGAATTATTGCAATGGTTGCAATGTATGACATCATTAACAGATGAAGAAAGTTTAATAAATACTATAAATCAATTCGATGCATTGAATTATTATCAATTATTTAAAGTCTTGAATAAATTATATAAATATGAAGTTGAAGAACACAAGTTACCAAAAAAATTAATTCATATAGTGAAATCATTGATGAATCAACATGGGGAAAATCAAGTTAATAAGAATTTTCAACATTATATGACACAATCAACATTTTTATCAAAAGAAGTTTATGTATATTTGAATCCAAATTATATCCTTCCAATTACATTACCTAATTTAACTGAATTAATAAATAATTATGGCTCAGGAATAGGAGGGATAAAAACACTAAGAGCTAAAAAATATCAACCAACATTACCAATTGCAATTATTGATGATATAGATGAGATATTAACCGAAAATAAAAATATGACATTTAATGATGATTATGAATATGAAAAAGAAGAAAAGGGAAAGGGAAAGGGAAAGGATAAGGAAAATGATGAAGAAGAGGGAGGAGGATTTAAATCGAATGAAGAACTCATTAAAGGTGATGAATTGTTTAAGCAAGTTCAAATGCCAAATTCTTTATTACATAGAAATTGGGCCAATGCAGAAAGTGAAGATTTTGAAATAAATCCATGGTAAGTAGTTTATAGATTCAATATGATGAAATATATACCATTTTGAAAATAATCTAAAATCACGCTACAAGTTTTTTACACAATAAATTACTTTGCTTTCACCGCTATTACTAATTCAATTTAACATTTTATTATTTAGCTAAATAATTATAGATATATAGATATTTCTTATTTCTATCTTTATATATTATATAATTCTTCCAAACTGGTAATATATTATTGTTTATTAAATCAATATACAATTTTTATATAGATTACATATCATTCATGAATTTATTTCTTTTCCTCTTTTAACGTTCCTAATTTAATTCTATTTACAAGTTGAAGCAAAGTCATTTACTGCTTTCATTATTAGATGGTACCATCCAAGGTTATATTACATTTTGGCGACAAAATTATTCTGTCTTATTCTTTTACCGTTTTCTTTTGATAATTTAATTCTTCTCCATCTCAAGAAATTTTCATCCTTTATTTTATTTAACGATTTTTCTTTATCCAACATATCCCATAACCAATCTGGATATTCTGAATCTTCTTTTGCTATTGGTTCATCACCTTTGTTATAGATTTTCAAATTCAAAACGGTACCAGCT
>JAJMBM010000126.1:10757-32263 GCA_030565325.1 Insectozyma coleopterorum
TTTTTTTTTTTTTTTTTTAATCATTTGAGAAATTTTCATTTAATAATGCCACCAAAGAAGAAAGGAGCTGTTGAAAAACCAATTTTGTTAGGTAGACCAGGTAATAATTTAAAGTCTGGTATTGTTGGATTGGCCAATGTTGGTAAATCTACATTTTTCCAAGCGATTACAAGATGTCCATTGGGTAATCCAGCAAATTATCCATTTGCAACCATTGAACCAGAAGAAGCAAGAGTTGTAGTTCCATCTGAAAGATTCGATAAATTATGTGAGTTATATAAACCTAAAAGTGAAGTGCCAGCCTTTTTGACCGTTTATGATATTGCAGGTTTAACAAAAGGTGCTCATGCCGGTGAAGGGTTGGGTAATAATTTCTTATCGAATATCAGAGCTGTTGATTCGATTTTTCAAATGACAAGATGTTTTGATGATGCGGATATCATTCATATCAATGATGAAGTCAATCCAATTGTTGATTTAGATATTATTTTAGAAGAATTGAGATTGAAAGATGTTGAATTTGCTAAAAAATATTTAGAAGGGATTGAAAAAGTCACAAGAAGAGGTGGACAATCATTAGAAGTCAAACAAAAGAAAGAAGAAGCGGAATTGGTTCAAAAGATTATCGATTTATTAGAAAGTGGTCAAAGAGTTGCAAATCAAACTTGGACCGCAAAAGAAGTAGTTACAATTAATGACATGTTGTTATTGACTGCGAAACCATGTATTTATTTAATCAATTTATCCGAAAGGGATTACATTAGAAAAAAGAATAAATGGTTGTTGAAAATTAAAGAATGGGTCGATAAAAATTCTCCTGGTGATATGATAGTTCCAATTTCAGTTTCATTTGAAGAAAAATTGGCTAATATGGAAAATGACCAAGAAAGAGAAGCTTATTGTAAAGAAGTTGGTGCACAATCTGCATTACCTAAAATTATTGTTTCAATGAGGCAAAAATTGGATTTAATATCATTTTTCACAGGTGGCCCAGACGAAGTTAGAGAATGGACTATTAGAAAATGGTACACTGCTCCTCAAGCCGCCGGTACTATCCATACTGACTTGGAAAGAACTTTTATATTGGCTCAAGTTATAAAATATCAAGATTTGGTAGAATATGGTGACGAAGCAAGTGTAAAAGCCGCCGGAAAATTATTACAAAAGGGTAAAGATTATTTCGTGGAAGATGGTGATATAATTTATGTTAAAGCTGCCGATGGTAAAGCTAGATAAATGATATATATGTCTATATAGGAATAAGATATATTTCACAAGCGAACACAATATCACCGCACATTGTTTCACCCCTGCGTATTTTCAAGTGGCTTTAGAAGCTGTAAGTAGTATTTGAGAATCTGGATGACACCACTACAAATGTGTCAATAACGATACATCTCGCCGTTATTAAGAATATTATTAATTCTGAAATTGTTAGTAAAGAGAGGTTCATATTTTGATATCATATTAATCGAGTGGTATTTTAGAATTAGCTATAGGCATATTTTACATGTGAATGTCAAATTGATATGTTTGTTTAATATGAATTATCATTACACACCGTGTACTTGATATTATAATATACTTTCAGAGTAAATTTATGAAACACGAGGCCAAATATCCCCCATCCGATAAAATTGATTATAATCAAAATTTGAAATTGGGATGTAAAGTAATCTTATATGTGAATTGTACTAGAGTTTGTGCTATATGTTTCAGAGTTTCATATTTACAATATGAGATGAAATCATGTAATTACTCCTCAATAGAATTTATATAGATACAATACAATTTTTATTTTTTGAGTTCAGTCCAATACAGTTATTTCATTACTATTTCTCTTAACATTATATTGCTATTAGTACCCACATAAACATAGATTCAAGTTTAGTAATTTTATTGACATTGTTCAATTTATCCTTCATTGGTCACGGTGTTACCATATATTTGTATATAAATTGGACTCACAGTCACTTAAAGTCTCACAATCTAATTGAAAATTCATGCAGCATTTTCTTAATAATTTTACTCTTATCATTTTCCAAATTGAAGTTTTCTTCAATTCTTTACACTCCCATTTGAATACACTATTTCTATATCATTCATTCCCAACAAAACAATTTCAAAAAATTTCTACACTCCACATAGAAGAACATGATATAGGAGTTGTACACGATTTTGGTCAACGTTGGCAATCTTAAATCTAGACAAGAATAAATTGAATACGCAATGGAAAAATAATAGAAGTTTCCAATCTTTGGTGAAACAACCATTATTACTCCCTAGATATTGTACAACCTTTCATCAACAATTTATTATCAACATTTCAAATTTTTGTTTTTTGGTCTGTGTCTCTTTCGCGGGGGGGCTTATTTTCAATCAAATCTTTTTACAATCCATGAAGAATTTGATCAATGAGATTTAGATTCAAGAAAATTGTCCTAAGTTTTATACCATTATCAGTTATCATATATCTATTCATACAATCACCATCTTTATTATCCCAATTGAGAAGAATTTATTTCTATAATGAATTTGATCTCGAAAGTTTAAAATTACAATCTTTGGAAATTAAACGTGATTTACATTTTACAAACTATTTATATAGTGGCTATAAAAATTTTACTACATCAAATATAAAAACAAAATCAACCACTTTAAATGACAAATGTTTAATTTTTTTCAATCAATTATTTGAATTTGATAAAAATTTTAAATTCCAAAGTTTCACTTCAAATAGTGATAAATTTGAAAAATATTCAGATCGGAAAGATATGTATTTCAATGAAGAATTGAATAAATTGAAAAAGGACTATTTGAAAGATAATCCAAATGAAATTTTCATACCTACATTAGAAATGAATAAAACTATAGTTGATAAGTTTAATGAAAATTTATTAAAAACTAAAACGATTATACAAAAAATGGCAGACTTCACTACGATCCTACGAGTATTTGGGAAATGTTTCTTAAATAATCAAGACTCAATTGATGATTCGATGTATAAAGATTTATCTAATCGATTATTTCCATTCTTGACCAAATCGTTACCAACTTTCAAGAAAGCGGGTAGTGATGAACTACAAGGTTGGCCAATATATAATGAAAATAATGATATAATTGAATATAAAACTGAGAACACAAAAGGAACAATCGATTTCTTTAGGGATAATTCTAAAGGTAAAGGAATTGTTATATCGGCAAGTACGAGACATTGTAAAGATTTACAAAAATTGATTAGAATATTAAGAGCGCTAAATAATCAATTACCAATACAAATAATTTATAAAAATGATATAAACAAACGAAATATGGATTTATTAGAAGCATCTTCAATTTCAGATGTTGATTATATTTTAAATCCATCATTTTCACCAAAAGAACATAAAGATTTCCTACCAGAATTAGATTTATTGAATGAATATAAACAATTTGGATCAACTTTTCCAAAGCAAGATGTCACATTTATAAATATAGCTTCATGTATTGATCGGTCTTTTAAATATTCATTTCCGGGCTATTCAAATAAAATCTTAGCATTTTTATTTTCAACATTTGAAGAAATTATCTTATTAGATGCAGATACAGTTCCCATGATACCACCAATAGAATTTTTTGATTCAAAAGAATACCAAGAATCTGGTACTTATTTCTTTAAAGATCGATCATTAAGAGATACAAATGAATTTATTGAAACGAATTTTTTCAGCACTTTATTCCCCAAAAATGAAAAATCCATAGAGACATTATTCGATATACCAAAAGTTACATCAAAGACTATGAATAATAATTATATGACTGGATGGAGACATTTTCAAGAAGCTGGTGTTGTGGTATATAATAAAAAACAACACTTTTTGGGCTTATTAATGATGTTCCCATTATCCTTGTGGACTGATCCAGTGCATTCGTCTATATGGGGTGATAAAGAAATGTATTGGTTAGGTTTATCAATGGCAGGAGATGAAAATTATCAATTTAATTCAAATTCAGCAGCTTCTGTCGGTGAAGATACAATGTTAAAAAATAGAAAGTATTATCCAAATTCAAATTCAAATGAACTTTGTTCAACCCATCCTGGACATGTAAATGATGATGGAAATTTATTATGGATAAATTCTGGTTTCAGTTATTGTAAAAAAAATGGTTATTATCGAGATAGAGTGAAATTTCCATTTTCGACATTTGAAACAAATGAATTAATTGAATTATATAATTCTCCATTAAAAATTAAAGCAGCATTGATCCCGCCGGATCTACCATTTTTTAAACAACCCAATCTGCCAATTGATTCAAAATCTGAAATTGAAATTGAAAATTCTTGGAAATCGAGATTAAAAGATATAGATGAGGTGAATAATGATTTAAAACCAGGTGAGAAAAGAATTGAATTTATAGAAAATTACGGTCCACAAAAAGGTTGGGTTAAAAGTCCAATTTGTTTTGGTTATATGTATTGTGCTTATGATCATGTTAAAAGTTATCATAAGGATAAGGAATTCGATATTGGGAAATTTTATCAATTTGACCAAGATCAAATAAAGAAATATAATTATCTTGCAAAAATTTGGCATACGGGAGGTACAAGAATTAAACCAAAACCGAAACCAGAAGAAAGTAACGTGGATTAGTGTATAGAAGTTTAAATAATAGAGAATTTTTTTTGTAGAAGTAGCTCTTTAATTATGGATATCCAGAAAGAAAAGTATAGGATTCAATATTTAAGAGTAACGTTAATTATTTAAACCTATTAGATTCAATCCAACGTTTGTATGTGGAAATATATACGGAAGAACCATATAGTTTTCATAGAATTTGGACAACTTAACAAGTGATATTTCAATAAATACAAGAATTTGATTAAGACGTAATTCAACCATGGTCAATGAGAGTTAATTGGGTAATGCAAGCAGTTAAAATAATAATATTTATGAAGCTTATATTCCATCTAAAGTCAATTGGCTATGAATAAAAGGAATAAGTATGAAAGTCACGATCAAAGAAAAGTAAAGCAAGTTTAAATTGTACATATATTGAATTGATGATTACTTTAGTTGGTTATTCATAAGTAACAACCAAATTGGTATTTTAAATATTCTATTAAAATAGTAATATCACAGGTGATATATAAAATTTACACTCTTCTTCGCTACAATCCATTACAAATTTAAATTCAAACATATACTTATATATTATTACTTCAAGTGTTTCCCACTTCGTATCATACACCCTTCTTTAATATCGAGATGTAATAGTATTTATTTATGAGAGCAATAGTTAATTATTATTATTATAATAATTATATATTAAAATTCTATATTGTCTTTCCGTATCTCATTAAAAATTTCTCATATTTTTGTTTTGTATTTGATTCTAAATTCAATTCAATTTGTGTTTTAACTTTTTCATTAATTAAAATATTCCTCATTATTGATCGTTTACTAATTTGAATTTCATTACAAACATTTAATAAATCAGTCCATATTTCAAAATCAAATATTTTATTCCTTAACAAAAATTGTATTAAGTAACCTAATATTCTATCCTTTCTAAATGAAATCAATTTATGTATAATTTCAAATTTTAAATTTCGTTCACAATTTGAGATCCAAATTCTTTGAAATAATTTCATGTGATTTATCTTATTCAAAAAGAATTTCTCATTTATGATAATTTCCCAAGTTTTGAAATTAAATGTTGATCCTGTGTTGAATAAATTAAAAAATTTCACAATTCCAACCTTATAATCCAAATTTAATAAAAATGACAAATCGACATCGGTGTTAATGGCTTGATTAGTGGTTTTGTTTGTAATCTCTATGTTTAGATATTTACATGTTTCAATCATGTTTGGAGTTAAGGAGGATGAAAGTTGTTGTTTGAATTGTTTTATTAAATTTGATTTAAAAATTTGAATTTCTTCAGATAATTCAATATAATAATTATCTAAATCCTCAAATTGATTAATTAAACATGAATGAAGATTTAAATCAATAAATGATGAAAATTTTTCATATGATTTATATAATCCATATATATTATCACGTTGTAATGAAAAATTTGTATAACATTTTTTAAAAAAATTCGATTCAATTAATTTATTATTATTATTATTATTATTATCACATTCGATATAATCAATTATTAAACTGAGAAACTCGTTTGGGTTTGGGTAATATTTTGATTGACATTCAATTAATTCAATTATTATATCATTGTATTTATTAATGGAACAATATTGAATTAATTGATTGAAAACATTTGGTGAAACTAAATGTTGTTTAATTAAAATTTCTTTAATTAATTGAAATATACCTTCATTATCTTGATTTATTATACTATATGATAATAAAATGTCCCTACAACAAATTGAATCTTTTTTAATCATATCCATTGTTGAAATTTGTTGGAAATTCTTTGAAATTGATATTCTATTATAAAAACTCCACAGTTGTTCATACATTCCAATTTCGAGTAATTTACAAATGAAAAAATTATAAAATGATATTGATAATTCGGGTAAAAAACTTACAGCTTGAAATTTTAATACTAATTGATAACATTTTTCAATACCAAATCTTATACAATAAGATTTTAAAAAGATTCCAATTAAATTTCCAATTTGTTCTTGCGTATAAAATTTTGAATTTTTGTAATCTATAAGTATATTATCTAATAATTGTCCAGCTTTTGATGAATGATTATTTAACATTAATGATTCTAAAACTTTTTCATAAATTGAAATTTCATCTTCGGTTGAGTTACTCAATTTAGTAAATTGTCTATAAAATTTATCAATTAATTCGTAACTTTGTTTATGTGAGATTAAATTAAATTGGGTAAAATATTTCGATAATTCAAGTATTGATAATATACATTCTTTATCTTGAGTTTGAAATTTAGCAATCAAGTTTAAAATTTTTTCATTAATTAAATCTGGATAATTGTTTAATATCAATAATAATTTTGGAAGAATGATTTCTAAATTCAAATTTTCAATTGAATTAAATAATTCTAAACTTATTTGAATAAATTCTTTAACTTTATTATTAATTTGTTGATATTCAATATGATTTGTTAATTGAATTTTTAAACAATTTAAACTGCAATCCAATAATTCATTAATTACTAAATTAAAAGTTTCATTATTAGGTTTTGTAAATTTTAAAATATCTTGATAAACAGTTAATAAATTTGTTAATTTATTTTCAACACTTTCAATATTTAAATCAGAATCTAATGATCTATAAATTATTGATTTAAGAATTAAATTGTAATGTTCAATTGAAGGTAAATGAAAATCATTTCTTTTAATTGCTTGATATAAAGGTAAAATTAAATTGTAATCTTTTGATTCGAATGCATTAGTAATATTTTTAACTTGACAATTTATAAAAGATTCTTTGAAATTATCTTGTTGATTCGATTTCTCTTCTATATTCTCTATTCTAGTTGTGGATGTTATATATGATCTTTTTGATAATGCAAATACTTTTGAAAAAACATTCAAACTTGGGGTAGTAGTAATAATAGTATTAAAAGGTGTTAAATTTAATGAAGTTATTACATCTATTGTAGCTTCTTTAGGAAGTTTTGAGATTGAAAATTCTTTTGTTAATAAATTATTCAATAGATAGTTTTTCCTTCTTTTATTATTTCGTATAGGTTTCTTTTTATGTACTTTAAATTTACAAACTTTATGTCTATCATTCATTTCCAATTGTTTGATAATATAATGTTTAATATATTTATCATGATCTTGTTGTTGTCTTCTCCTTTCAGAATCTCGATTATACATTGAATAATATACGCCATAATGACCATCACTTATGGTTAAAAATGGATTCTTTGGATCATTTGTAGTTGATTCATTTTTAAACTGATACTTTCTTGATTTTCTATAATGATATAAATTAGATAAAGAATAACCATGATAATTTGAATTTAAATAATGATAAGAACTTTGAAAAAATTGATGTTTTATATTTGAATAAGAAGATTCGTTTGAAAATTCATTGGAGAATTTGGTTGTAAATTTAGTTGAAAATTTTGCAAACCGTATAAAAGAATTAAACACCATAAAGAATGAATATGGATATGACTATGGATATGGATATGAATATAAATATGTTTACCCAATCAACTGGAGATTGTAATGAATTTGGTTGGCTGATAAACAAAAAACCCAATTTGAATAAATCTTTCTTTCGTTCTTTCTTTTGTGTTTGTAAAACAAAAAAAAAAACTAAAATTTATGCCGCATTTTTAACTTTTTTTTTAATTCTCGTGTGCTACCAACTTCCGCAACTATACAAACTTATAATTACTGTACAAACTAAACTTACTCTAATTGTATATTAAACTTATATTGATTCTAGAGTTATGTGTATGTTACTCGAAGGTTTACTATTCAAATTTTGTATACAATTTAGATATCTTTCTTTTTCAAGGAGTTGAAGGCGTTAGTCGTGATCCTTATTTTAATAGATCCCACCAATCAAATTTATTCGAAAACACGGAGTTTGCAACACAAAAAAAATAAAAATAAAGCTTTTTTTTTCTTAGTCTTTTTTTTTAGCTTTTGTTACCGAACCGAGGGAGAGTGAAATTCTGGAATTGTATATAACAATTATTACGTAACCTCATATATAGAATAATATCCATTCATTTAAGTGACCATCATAAACTACCGCAGAGTGGCTGATTATTAATGTTCTTAATGTTCTATTAATGATAGTTCCAATACCATCTTGAGCTCTTCATCTATATCTTCATACTCTTGTGTCTCGTTGTTATCTTCTTGGTGTTGTTTTGACATTTCTAATACTTTTTTCAATTCATCATCATCTTCTTCTTCTTCTTCTATTTCTCCATTATTACTACTATGTAAACTTTCACTTATCGCTAATGCAATTTTAAATTCTTCTTCTTCATTATCATAATTTGTTCCATTATATTTATCTAATAATTTGTTTGTCTCTTTTGATAGATATATTTGTCTATCATATTCATCTATACCATCTTTAATCTTTTTTTTATTCATATTTTTACCATTGCTTCCAATATTCAATTTCTTCTTTTTATTGTTCTTTATAGGAACACTCACTCTTTCACCAAATTGGAAATATTGGACTAAATCTCCACAATTTATAATCCCATTCATTTCATGATTATCTGGATTCAATTTGATAAAATTTATAGGAACTAGAGTCTCATGTATATAGTTGTATCTTTTTGGAAATTTGATTGACATTTCTTTTATAAATTTCCCAGTGAAAAGATCATATAAATTAGTTAATCCATTATAACCTCCAACTGCAATTATTGATGAATTGAATGCAAATGATGTGATTTCAATCAAATCAGAAGATATTATAGTATTATTTATACCTATTGATATTTTTTTATGATTCAATTGTGGATAAAATTTTATAATTGGTTGGATTTTAGATGACTCGTTATCATCTCGAATATTCCATATAATTATACTTGAATCATTTAATAAATTCCCATAAAATAATCCATCTTTACCTATTAAATTAATATTCCTATTTAATAATTTATGATTTGAAATTGTTTGGAATTGAGATTTCAAAATTTTAACCCCTTGATCAAATATAATTGATTTCTCCCTTATGTGGTTGATATTTTCAAAATTGAATAATTTGATTTTATTTTTATAGTTTAAAATTATACTATTTGAACCATAATCAATATCCAATACATTCTTCTCTTTTAGTTTTTCTTCAATATGAATTATTGATGAATTTGAATCAATTTCAAATCCAATTTCAAATTCATTCAAAATGTTTAACGTTTGATAATCTATAATATAAACATAATTGATTGTATTTATTATTATATATTTTTTGAAATTTGATTTTATATTATATATTATCTCATTTTTCAATTGTATATTCTTTATTAATTTGCCTTGTAAATTCCAAAATTGAACTAAACCATTTGAGGTCCCACTTATTATATCAATATTTGATTTGAACTTATCAGGAGTTGAATTAATTAAAATATCAGTTATTGGATTTGAATTATTATTGTCATTTTCAAATTTTGTTAAACTTAATCTTGAACTTATTGAAGTACTAGTAATTAAATTTTTTAAATAAATTTCATTATTTAAAGTTGCAAAGATTAAATAATTCCAATTTAAACTATAACATAATAATTTGTCATGATTTCCACCAGGGATAAAACTTTGATTTTTACCATTTATTAAATTGCCACTTGTTAAATTACAACTTTTTTTATCAAATATGGAAATTTTTTCAAATTGGAAATCACAGAGTATTGAATCAACAAATTTATATTCATTATTAAGTAATTGATAATTATTATGTATGGTAGTTGAAGATTTTTTCCAATTTCTAAATATTTTCAATCTTGTGAAATATTCATTCATCCAATTATTTGAATTTGATAAATTGGGGAAACTCGATATATTTGAAGGTAAATTAAATTTCTTAATAAAAGATTTAATCCAAGTTTCTTTATCATTAATTATAAAATTCCATTTCTTACAAACTAGTCTTAAATTGTTTAAATATATTGGATCTAATTGACTAAATATCAATATTAATATTTCAAAAGGTAAATCATTAATATTTATATTATCCTTTTGAGATGATGATGACCTATCATTACTACTCCCATCTTGTTTCTGTAAAGTATTACCTAATGGATCTTGATGTAAATTCTCATTCATAGAAGTTTTGACTTGGAAAACAAAAAAAAAAATAAAAAATAAAAAAAAAATGTATCGCGTATAGAAATATAAATTTCAATCATATCTCTCTAACCACGTTTTGTTATTATCAACACTTTGAACCAAAATTTTAACCAAAAAGGTGTTTGGTAGAGAATAATAAGATAATAATTGAAAACTATACATTTGTAATTTCCTAGTAGATTGTTCAAATATCATTAGAATGCATCTCCGTACAATCTTTCTATTCCAAGATGATGGTACATTCTGTATATTTCTATACAAGTGTTGATCATTTGTTAATCAATAATACAAATGTGGTGATGTAATCTTTTCCATAGTTTCTCATTTTTTAGCTCTCTTTTTTTTTTTTGCTGTTTTGTCGACAGTATATAAGTTCTAATTTCTTTCAACAAAAAAGTCTCAATTTTTCCAACAATTTTCTTTCAGTAAAAGCTTTTTAACAATATGTCTCAAGATATTCAACAACAACAAGAAGAAGAAGGAGAGGAGGTTGTTGTTAAAGCTAAAGAATTGTTATTAATTGTCAAATTACCTTCATTTTTGTCAAATGATTTACTAAAAATTCCTTCAAATTATGATGAAACTTTGGGTGATTTAAAACAATCCCTTATCATTATCCCCAAATGTAAAAATTTAACAAATTATGCAATAGTTATAAATGGAATTGATGTTAATGAAAATTTCAACTCAAATGATATTTTAACATTCAAGGAAATTCTTGAATTAGTGAATTTGAATAATGTGTCTGAATTGAAGGTTGAGATCAAGGAGAAACCATATAATTTGGCAGGAATTTATGATCAAATTCTTAGATTTAGAGAAAATATTGGATTACATTATATTGATAAATTAGCTACTGATTTCGGAATCTCATCTGGAGTAACCAATTTCAACAAAATTGAATTACAAGAGAAAGAAGAAAATGAAAATGAAAATGAAAATGAAGAAGGAAAGGAGGAAGTAGAGATTGATAAAGATTCATTGGTCAAAATTGAATCTCTTTGTGAGAATTTCATTCCAAATACAAATTTAATTGATATTTCAAATTTCGACAATATAATTGAAAATTTTAAAATTCCAATTAAATCATTAACTATTTCCCAGTGGTCACCAGTTCCACCATATCAAAGACAAAGGGGAGATTTATTATATTTATCTTTAACGACATTAGAGAATGAAATTTTACAAATTACGTGTCATTTTTCAGGTTTTTATATTAATAAATCTTCAAATATAACTTTTAATCCAGAATTAAAAATTAATGAAAAAGATGATAGAGGAAAAAAATTTTATTTAATTTATGACTTAATTTCATCGATTTCTCCATTATTTAATAAAATAATTAAAGAAAATGAAGTCAATTTATCTAAACTTTCAAATTTTCCTGAAACTTATTTATTACCTTCAAATTCCTTTTTATCAAATCCATGGATAATACCAACAAAAAATTTAAAAAATTTCCCTGATATTTCTAGATCTCAATTACCTTTAATTTCAAATGGTGTAGATGGATCTGAATATATTAAAGATTGGAATAATGATATTCAAACAATGAAAGAATTACCTTCAAATACATTACAAGAACGAATTTTAAAGGATAAATTAATTCAAAAGACTTTATTTGAATTTAATAAAGTTGCTACAGATACTGTAATCGATATAATTAAAGGAAATTTAACTCCAATGAATCCAAATGAAACTGAACAAGATAAATTTATATATCTTAAAAACGGTATATTTTATTCAATGGGTAATTCTACAATTGATAATTTTGAAAATTCAGGTGGTGAAGAAGCTTCAAGATATGTTTCAAATAAAGATTTATCAGCTATAAAAATTTTAAATAGACATTCAATTAATGGTATTTCAACTTTAGTCACTTGTATAATTGATTATATGGGGAAAAGAGTAATTTGTCAAGCTCCTATTCCTGGTATACTTGACTCGCCACCAATAAATGAAAATGTAGAAGAAGATGATGAAATTCCTGAAAAGGTTCTTTATGGATTATCATCAAATGGTGAAAAAATATATCAAGATTCAACATTTGAAACTCCTTTAAAACAAGTTAGTGAAATATTTCATTTAAAACCACATAAAATAGGAGACCAAGTTGAAAATTTATTAGTTTCAAAAGATACAAAGGGGTTAAAGGGAAATGATGGTAGAAAATATATAATTGATTTATATAGAACTACACCTAGAGATATTGAATTTATTGAACAAAATTATAATCCAAAAGATTTAAATTCATCTTCATATCCACATGGTGAATCATTAATTAGACATGAAGCAATTAATGAATGGTGGAAACGGAAAATTTCAATCTTATTAAAACAAGAAACTGAGAAATTAGATAAAGAAAAGGAAGGAAATGAAAATGAAAATGAAAATGAAAATGAAAATAATCAAGAAAAACCACAAATTATTATCCCTACTGATCAAGTTGTATTTAATCCTGACTCATTTGGATCAGACTTGAATGAATCTAAAGATGATCAAGATGTTGTTCGTGAAATTTCAAACTTTATTAAAGATCATTTAATTGAAGAATTTTTAAATGATATTAAAAATCAAATTATTCCCTTCGATGGGAAACAATTAAGTGAAATGTTACATAGAAATGGTATAAATATGAGATATTTAGGTTATATTTATGAAAAAATTGACCAAAAAGTAAATGAATACAATAAAGAAGTTGGCGAAAAAATTAAAAAACATGAAAAAGAAGAAAAAATTGACAAAAAGGTAGAAGAGGAAGAAAAAATTGACAAAAAGGAAGAAGAGGAAGAAAAGGAATCCAAAGATGAAGAAATTCCTAGTAATGCAACTTATGAAACTACATTGGCAAATTATTCAACATTGAAGAAGATAATTATTAATGAAATTGTATCAAGATGTTCTAAACATATTTTAATTGATTTAACTAAAAATAAATCAATTTATTTAATTCCAACTATAGTTTCACATTTTTTTAATTGTTTATTAGGATTTGAAATTGATGAAAATCCAAAAATTGAAATCGATGAAATATATAAATCATTCTATGATGAGTCAGAATTTGAATTTTCAAATTTAAATTATGAATCAGTTATTGAATTAATTAAATTTGAATCATTTAGAAGATTTAGATTTAAATTATCAAATGATTTTATTTTGAATAATAAATTACAATTATTTAGAGAAATTTCAATTAAATTCGGTATACAATGGAAGTCACAAATTTATCCATTCACAAAAGAAGACCTTAAAGTCCAACAACAACAACAAGAACAAGGTATTTACAAAATTGAAACAAAATCAAAAAAATCAAAAAAGAAGACAAATGTTATTTGTAATGAAAAAGTTATTGTTAGGACTACAACTTTTCTTCCTTCTGATATATTAAACTTCTTGCCTATTATTAAAGATTCAATGTATAAAAGTACAATTATTGACGAAATTTTTTCAAATGCAAGAAATCAATTAATTCAAGGTGATAAACAATTAGGTATATCTATGATTAATGAATTATTAATAATTCATGAAACAATTTATGGGAAAATTAATCCCGAAACTGCAAAATTTTATTCCCTAATTGCACAATTTTATCAAGAATTAGGATTAAATTCCCAAGCTTCAATAATTGGTTTAAAATCAATTATATTATGTGAAAGATCTTTAGGTTTTGATTGTTCAGATACGATTACTTCATATATGAATTCGGCATTTTTCGAAGCTACAAATTCAAATGTTTTGAATTGTTTAAAATTATATCAACATGCAATTAAAATATGGACAATTAACTATGGATTGAATCATCCAACTTTGATCAACACCCTTACAAATCTTTCAGATATTTTAATTAAGATTAAATTGTATAAACAAGCTAATATATTTTTAAAAAATTCTTTGGATTTATCAATTGAATTAAATGGTGAAATTTCAGAAATTACTGCATTGATCTATTATAGAATTGCAAATGTTTATATATTGCTTAAATTATACAAACCATCATTGGAAAATTTTAGAATCTCCCATGGGATATTTATGAAATTATTAGGTCCAAATGATTCAATGACAAGGCAAATTGAATCTTATATTTCAAATATTCAATTATATATTGAGTTCATGAAGAAGGAAGAAACCGAAAAAAAGAAAAATATAAATAAAAATAATAAATCTAAGAAATCTTGTGCTTCTTCTCCGGTTGTGAGTGATAAGAAGTCAAAAAAGTCACATCAAATTAAACCAATTCCAAATATTGCAAATTCATCAATTGATGCAATTTTGAATTTTATTGAAGGCAAACCATCAAAAAAGAAATAATAGTGTAGATAAATGTAAATAGTGTAAATAAAATGTAACAATTATATAATAATAGTCATTAGATATATTTTACCTAAGTTCAAAAATATCGTATGGTATATATTTAGATTATTGATCATCGAGTTGAGAGTAGGTTTGAATTAGTGTGAGATTCCTTCCAAATCAGTAGATGAAATTTTAAAAATAATACTTGTAAAAAGTATCCTGATGGTTTAGATATATATCACCGGATCAATTTAGGTCATTATTCTAAATTTGGCACCCATTCAAAAGAATGTGAATTATGTAAAGAACAGATAAATGAGGAATCATTTTGTAATCATATTTACACAGAATGAGGATTTCGAAACAAATATGGAAACACCTTCAACCAATGAATCTCCAGCAGAATTTTCACAAATGGATATGATTACAAACTATCGCCACTACAGATGTTCCAACTAAACAGATACCTTACTGCAATAATCTATTTAAGTGCAAAACGACGATCAGATGAAGAGAAAGGTAATCTTTCTCCAGAGTTTCTTGAAAAATGGGTATCATTTATTTAAATATAATTACAGATTAAGAATATAATAATGCAGTATATCTTAATCTCCAGATAAAACTTCAAAATAATTTGCATAACATGATATTTCTTTATTGAGGTATTTTATATCAAAGTGGTATTTCCTCAAAGGTACGATTAAAATGGCTGGTATTACTTAAGTTATAGATATAAGGAACGTATACACAATTAAATAGTATATAGAATTATATGAGATAAACAAATAATATAAAAGTTTTAATGAAAAAAAAAATATATAATTATATTTATATATTTTTGTTATATTAATATATCTGTAAGATTTTAGTGAAGTGAGAAGTTACACTTCAAAAAATCAAAAAATTCGCACCAAAGTCAATCCACTCCAACCGCCATTTTATCGTGCATTGATGGTTTACGAGGAAAAAATCTTTTTTCTGTGCAATGCATGAAAAATGGCGGTTGGGGGATTGACTTTACTGTGTATCTTCGCACTTCACTAACTTTGGCTTGAATGTTTGTGGTTTGTTAAAATAGTATCTTTATCATTAAAGTCACCGCCAATTGTGATTATTAATGGTAAATAGTGTAAACAAATTATAAAGCTAAGAATGTTAATAATATCTCGAATTACTTTGATTATTTGAAATTGTGCAATGATAGATATTATTATGTTTTAGAAGTAATTATATTTTTAGAACATTTCAATATGGTAAACAAATCATCTGATTTCACTCTTTTTTTTCTTGTAGAATATACCAGCCATATTTATAATTAAATAATACCAATATGAGTGGAATTGTTCATATATTGTTTTGTATAGATAACTTTTATAATGAGAGAAAATCCATTAATGTTTTAAGTCAATAGAAGTTTAAGATATCATTAATCTATTATTGTTCTTGTTATATATATCATTTAGATGCTAGAACCAGTGAATCTCTAACCTTGAGAAATATTGGTTTCAAGAAAAATATGATATATTTCTTGAGAGAAGGACATTAATTAGTATAGAAAAACCTGTATATAAGATAAGATTGAGACATTGCTAAGAAAAAGTCCGAACTTCAACATAAGAAGCAAATGAAAACTTGGGTATCTTATTTCAAACAAATTTAAATTTTAAATAATAAAATCATTTTATTATATTAATAATAATATACAAAAACTAATTAACATCCAAGAAGGGTTTTCACTCAAAAGAAGTATAAGAGTTTCCCTTTTTAACTAACAAGAGACAATGGATTAGGTATAATATAAACATAAATATTTAAGTATTTTTGAAAAAAAAAAAAATTATACGTCAATACATAAGAGACATCATATGTATGAGCAACTATCACTTACGGCGCTTGTATCTGACTTTTAACTTAATTCTTACAAACCTGTGTAAATGCTATATTGCATCACTAGCCTTCTTTGTTTGTTCAAAAATTATGCGCCTGCATATCGACGCGTGATTGTGTACATTTTGTCTATCTTACGTTCGCTTACATGTGTTTTATGCGCAATAAAACGGACTCCTGACTTCTAACGGACACCTGACAGATCCTTAATTACAATATTTTTTTTCGATTTTATTTTTTTTTTAACTCCGATTAATAAGAAAAATTTATTTCTTTACGTACTATGTTTTAAAAATTTATCTTCATCAAGGCTAGAAGTATAGTTTGAAACGAATCACTACGAATAATTTTTTTGAACTACTGTTGAAAATTGACAAAGAAATTCAAAACATGATGGAATCCCTTTGCAATAAGTAATTATCTTATTGTGTCGGTAAATTTAGTAATGACACCTATATAATTCATTTTACTTTTTTGCATGTTGTTCTTATGTATGTCATTGTTCAACGCACTCGGATGGTAGTACGAATTTTTCAAACCAACGCAACAACTTAAATACATTTATTGAAATAACAAATATTTAGCCTAACCCTATTTTTATTCCTTACTCATAATCTAGTTCTAGAAAAATATTTACATATATGTATCGTATGTTAATATAAGGAAAAACTATAGAAACTATCTAATCTCTACAGAAAAGCTTTATCTGAATTGTATGTATACAATAATTTTATCGTATATTACTAGGTAAATCTATTCAAACTATCTAGTCTCTACGTATAACAGCTTCATTTCTATATTTGATTTGAATAATTGTATTTTACAAATTAACAATTAAAGTTCTTTTCGTTAAAGTTGGAAAAAGATATCTCCGTTTTGTAATACGAGGTGAAGTTTTTTTTTTTTTGCCTAATGTTTCATGAATTAAATCGAAGCAACTTTTGATTTAGTCATAAAATCGATTGTTCAAAGCATTTTAGTGCTTTTTCTGCCACAGCATGCAAAAAAGTACTAAAATTTAGTCAGTCTAAAATGTCTTTTAATTACACAAACCCGAATGTCGTCATTTAATATTCTTGCCGATCTCCTGGTGCACGTGATACTGTCTCTGCTGTTCCACGTTGTTTACACGAAGTAACAAAAAACACTCGCGTTTAATCTTCGAAATCTAGAAACAAAATAATATTCATTTCACTTTCTTTCCCAACAGAATCGACATTACTTCGAAATAATCAGTGTTCCTTTCGTCAGTGCTTGTAATTACCTCCGTGAGTATTGATATATTTACCGTACTAATTTTCTATAGGTCTCTGTGTGTTTTGTAGAAAAGAAATTTAACAAACTTAAACAATCTGAAGCAATCCAAATTATGATATTTTAATATCTGTGTTGTACGTATTCTATCAATTAAAAGTTAAAGCCAATTTTACTAAACCAAATTTTTAGTTTTAAGGTCTTTTTGGTAAATTTCATTAATTAAGTGTTTATCAACTAACGGTAAATAAACAGTTAATTCATTAGCAAGTGCTTTATTTGCTTCAATTGGTTATAAATGTTAAAATAGATGTGTATAGCAATAAGTATAAAAAAAAAAACTTGTGACAACATTCACACGATATTAAAGTCGTATTTTCTCACTTATTAAAAACTTGCAGCATGAGGATTAATTAACGAAGTTCTAAAACTTAATCTTTACATTAAAATTAACTTCGTCGAAAAATTAAACTAAAATTTGATCATAACCTGGTTAGCTACAGTGCATCAATTTGGCACAAAAATCTAAGAATTTGGAGGTAAGTTTAATGTGAACCTTTATCAGAAAATAAAAATGGTACTAATTTTTTATACTGGGGCCATTATCTTGCGCCCTCGTTCCAAAGAACTAACTTTCAACTTTCAAGAAGACGATATTACGATATATATTGAACGGTACGACAAGATTTTAAAACTTAAATCAAAGAATAACATTGCTGATAAGTTGATAAACAAGAATCGATGGCTATGATTAAGTATTTAATTAAAGAACTCATGTCAACAATGATTATATGTATAGAATTTAGCTCACGTAATACTAGAAAAAAAAAAAAAAGATGGCGCTATATAGTATTGAATTATGATTATAAAGCTCAAATTGGCTTTGGGCAGACAAAAGAGCTAAAGAAGCATGTGAGACGGTGATAATGATATAGTTTTATAGCAAGCTGTAGTTTATATTAAACTTGAGTGTTTTGATGATATTGAAATTGTTAGTATTTTCTGAATAATTCGTTGTTTTTTTCAATACTGTACCTTAAATCTGGCACTGTATCATAATAAAAAATAAAACATGTCTAAAATGATTAATATTGGTTCTTTTTTATCGCAAAAAAAGGCAAACTGCTAACTACTAATCCAGATTACGTTTTAAAACCTTTATGTGGTTAATTGGATCCACGATTATTGATATATTGATGGTGGTCAAAATGGCGATATATTATCATCAAGTTCACACCCATACATCATATATCAATTACAACCGAGCACGGCATTATACACTCTTATACGAAGATCACCGTTCACACGACTACATATGTCGCATGCATATCGCGAATACTAATATATGAATGCACGATCTAAATACCAAAACACTCTTTCAACAATTTCTGAAAAACCTTGTCTTTGATGCAGCAACCATAATAAACAATACTCAAAATGAAGTTCCACCATAGAGATGAGTCTTAGGAGGGGGTCCGTTATATATCCAGGTGAATTTCCGTAATTGAATTAAGAAAATCAAGATATTTCATAACAAATTTATTCAAAATGAGAAGTATACTATTACTATATTATTGGATATCATTATCATTCGCTCGGCATCTTAGTGGAGTGTTCAATGGTTTTAAATCATTAACTTGGGCCGATGGTGGACGTTTTGTTTTTCCGGCTCCAAATTTGCCAACATGGACAGCAGCTATAGATTGGACTATGGATGGTGACAAACAACCTGTCCAAGTTGGAGATACATTTACATTAACAATGCCTTGTGTTTTCAAGTTTATAACTACAAAACCAATTGTTAATTTAATTTCAGATGGGATAAATCATGCTACATGTAAATTTATTGCAGGTGAACTTATTGTTTCTTATTCTACTTTAGAATGTACTGCTACTGCAGATGTAGGATCAAAAATGAAAGCTAGTGGAACTGTTTTGGTACCTTTAACATTTAATGTCGGTAGTTCAGCAAATGCTGTTGATTTAGAAGGTGCTTCATGTTTTAACGCTGGTACGAATACCGTTACTTTTAATGATGGTGACACCAAGTTTTCTCATACCGTCGACTTCCAAGTGAAGCCTCCAAACAGATTGCCGGATGAACAGCTTTTTTACACAAATAGAATAATTCAAAGTATGAATGCACAACAAATATATGTTAAAAATGGTGATTGTCCAGCTGGTTATACATCCGGTGTTTTAGCTGTGGAAGTTAAAGGCTCAGAGGGAACTGAAATTAACTGTGATTCTTTTCATGCAGCCATGTCAAATCAACTAAATGATTACCATTTTCCAACAACAGCAGATAAAGTGAATGGTACAATCACATGTTCACCTACTCGTGCTGCAGTTGAATATCAAAATGTTCCAGCTGGTTATAGGGTATTTGTGGATCTTTTAATTCCAGGTCTGGATTCTTCCACACTTACAACAATATTCACTAATAGGTATATTTGTGCAGATAGCTTGGTTCAAACTGAGTTTTCCGATCAATCTGTATGGAAAAATTATAGAGATTCTAACGTAGATGGCGCTGGTGGTGTTATTTATGTAACCACAGCTACACATACAGAATCTTTTACAACATATACCACGTTACCATTTACATCAGGTGATAAAACTAAAACTATCGAAGTTTTTGTACCAATACCTACAACCACATTTACAGAAACATGGGAAAGTTCCTTTGAAAGTCTCACTATTATAAGTACAGCAGGAATTGGAGAAACAGCACAAGCTAAAGTAATGGTACCTATACCTACAACAACAGTAACAGAAACATGGGAAAGTTCATTTACAGGTACCATCACAAGTACAGCAAGTATTGGAGAAACAGCACAAGCTAAAGTAATGTTACCTGTACCTACATCATATAAAACTGAAACATGGTCAAGTTCATATAATAGCACAAGTATTGTCAGTACAGCAGCTCCAGGAGAAACAGCACAAGCTAAAGTAATGGTAGCTCAACCTACAAAAACATTTACACGAACTTGGTATAATACATATGTAAACACTGAAACCAGACCAGCATGGCTTGGATACACAGCAGAAGTTCAAATAAATGTACCTATTCCTACAACAACAGTCACAGAAACTTGGACAGGCACAACCACAAATTTTGTTACTAGAGGAGTAGGTATCGGACAAACAGCAGAAGTTAAAGTAGTTGTACCTATACCTACATCATCAATCATACAAACATGGGATAGTTCATTTGAAACTACTTATACAAAGAAAGCAGCTGTTGGAGAAACAGCAGAAGTCACAATAATGAAACCTATACCTACAAGTTCAATTACAGAAACATGGGACAGTTCATTTGAAA
>JAJMBM010000127.1:0-32054 GCA_030565325.1 Insectozyma coleopterorum
TTTTTTTTTTTTTTTTTTTTTTTTTTTTTTTTTTTTTTTTTTTTTTTTTTTTTTTTTTTTCGGTTCAAGATGAGATGTGAAAATTAAAAAATTAAAATTTAACATTATATATTTTTACAATCCAATTTTTGAAGAATGGCTAGAACTAGATCAAAAAGCGGTGCTGCTAATTCACCAATATCAAATAAAACCAAATCTTCTCCTAAAGTTAAAAAAACAATTAGTAAAATCACCAAAACAACAACAAAAAAATCTACTCCAATACTTGAACAATCACCATCATCAACATTTATATCCAATAAAGTTATCACAAAAGCAATATCAGAACTTTCTAAATTTATAATTAGAGAAAATGAAAATAATCAAAGTGAAAAATCTCAATTATTTAACAGTGAAGATGAATTTGATTCAAATCCATTATTTTTATTAATTGAATCCAAAAAATTTTTCAGTTCAAAACCACAATTTAAACCTAAAATTCTTTCATTATTCAAGACAATTTATGATATTGAAAATTTAAAAATTTGCTTAATTGTAAGAGATCAATTGGTTAAAAATTCAAATGATATTGAAAATTTAGAAGATATAAAATCAATAGCTTCATATATTCCATTAAATTCAATTAAGAATGATTATTCAAATTTTGAGAAAAGAAGAGAATTACAATCAAGTTATGACTTATTCCTTGTTGATGATGCAATCTTGAATATTATGCCAAATACATTGGGTAAAATTTTTTATAAAAATAATAAAATTCCAATTCCAATAAAATTAACAAGTAGTACAAATAAAAACGAGTTAAGTATAACAACTTTGAAGAATCAAATTGAAAAAGTTATTAATTCTTGTTATTATTTACCTCCTCAAGGTTCAAATATTTCTATAAAATTGGGTTATATGAATAAATTCTTCAAACAAGAAGAATTGGTTAAAAATGTTGAATCTGTACTTGAGAAATTTAACAAAGATGATTTGAAAACCGTTATGATTAAAACCGATAAATCACCAAGTTTGCCATTGTTTTATACCGATAAATTGTATGAGGAAAGTGATATAATAACTGAAGAAGATAAAGAAAATGAAGATGAAGATAATGAAAATGAAGATTCAGGTTTGAATGCTTTTGAAACACAATTATTGCAATTGGGAGATTTAGAAACTGTTTCCAGAGTAATTGGTAAGAAAATGAATAAGAATAAGAAAAGTAAAGGTAAAGTTCATAAATGAGTTGATTTGAATATATAGTTGTAGTTAAATCTTTAATATATGATTATTAATTATCAATGGAAAGACAAGTTTCAATAGATTTCTATAAATTTCTGTGTAATGATTGTTGAATTACTTTAAATCAACATTTCAAATGTGATATTTTTAATAAATACCTAAAGGTAATATTTAAATTTAGATCATATCCAACTGGTGGATGAGGCTTTGGAGAAATCTAGAGTAACTTCAATGCAAGTAAAAAATTGGGTATTGTTTAAGAAAATTTTTGAAATTAACAAACACTTTGTTATATTAATAAAAATACAATATAATAATAAATCATGCTTTCACTCAAATGAAATATAAGAGTTTTTCTTTTTAAAAGTGAGAAGGGATTAGGTTTAATATAAAATTAAGTATATGTATCTAATTCACGTAATTTTAGAAAAACAAGATTTTGAAGAGTAATATAGATTTCAATATGGTAATGTATAAATTCAATCATAATTTACATAAAGTAATGTATTACAAAGAGGCCATACTTTTGTTTCAAACCACACTCTCTTACTCACTAAAGGGAAGCAATTCAAACCACACTCTCTTACTCACTAAAGGGAAGCAATTCAAACCTGCTTCTGTGATATGGTTTGTTTAAAGTTTGTCAATTTGAGTCAGGTTGCCAAAAGATAATATTTTATTAGTCTTTATTTCTCCAAGGCTTGCTTTGAAATGATCTGAACTAAAAGATCTCAGTATCTATCGCACTTGGTGGTTTCTATCTTCTATTTATATTGATCTTAATGATAGGTTAATTTTTTCAAAGTAAGAGAATCTTTTTGTGATGTCTTTAAAGATTAAAAGTTTCTGAATAGAATTTCCAAGTATTTACACAATTGAAATAGAAAGGAACCTTGCAACTAAAAATTTCTTGATATCCAAAAGTTTACCCAATTAGTATTTCTATCAAACCCACCTTATTTCCAATCTAAATTTGACTTATCATAGATTTGTTCTATTCTTTATTTTTTTTTTTGCAATTACACATGGTAGTTCTCGATAAATTTATTATTGGAATTATTCAATACTTTATAATTTCATATGTGGGTAATACAACACGATGAAGATAAACTAGGAAGTATGTAATTTTTCCCAATCATTACAACTGAATACTAACGATTTCAGATATTTTAACTCACCTAATTTCGAATAGAAGTTATTTAATTGGGAGAAATGAAGATGAAGTTGAAATCTCATTCAAATCACCAAAAGTAAGTAGACAATTACTTGAATTGACATTAATTAAATCAATTATACGAATTAAATTACTATCAAGGTCGAAAGTATCTATAAATAACCAGATTTACAAATTGAAAAAAGGTCAAGATCCATATGAAATTGAATTCAATGATGAAAAAACCATTACAATTGAAATACCAGAAAGTGAACAAGACAAACCTATATATATAACCTATCATAAGTTGACATTTTACAATAATCATCATCCATTTTTAAAACAATTGGATGGTATAGACTTATCTTTAGATCTAAAAGATTCAATTCTTCTATATAATGGATTCAATGATGATTTGAAAAAGGCAATTGTTTTAGCTAGGCCCATCTTGAATGAGAATTGGATAAAAATGGTTAAAAATGGAGATATAAATGATTGGTTATTGAAATTAGATTATTCCAAGTTCTTACCAAAGGATGATAGGAATTATCTACCAAATGACAGAATGGGATTATTTAAAAATATAAAAATCATATGTCCAAATGGATTGAATTGGATAGATACAATGCGAGATTTGAATTCTTCAAGTGAAAAATTCATCCTTGTGAATGATAAAGATATAGATGATTATAAATCTATCGATGAAAATTCATTATTTGACGCAATTTTGAAGAACGATATACTGAATTTACCCGTGAATATAAATAAGAAAAGATCAAGTGATGATTCAAATGGAAGACGCAAACGAAGAAAATATGAGAAAGTTGATAAATTGCATTTCTTCTCATTAGATACGAATTTAGAAGATAATTCAAAAGAAATTGATTCAAATATTGAAAATCAAGAAAAGCAAGATTCAATTTCAACTTCAAAACAAATTGATCGAAATGCAAACCAAGAAAACCAAGAAAACCAACTTGATTCCATGGATTCAATTCAACAAGTTGATTCAACTCAACAACAAGCTGAACCGATTGATGATAAAAATAAACCTCAATCTAAATCAATTGATGATAAAAATAAACCTCAATCTAAATCAATTGATGATAAAAATAAACCTCAATCTAAATCAATTGATGATAAAAATAAACCTCAATCTAAAAGTTTGAAAAGAAAACCATCAAGTGAAGACATAACAATAACTCATACAAAACCAAAAATTACAAAATTTGTCCCAAAAGTTTCATTCATAGATGCTGTATTACAAGCCAAAGAAGAAACAAAACAAAAATTAAATCTAGAATTGGGTCTTGCAGATAGCGATGAAATTGATCAAAATTTATCAAATTTATCAATTGTAGAAATTGTAGACATCAAATTAAGAACACCAATAAAAAAGAAAACCGATTCATTAGATTATTCAAATCGGAAAAATTTTAAAAATTTCAAAAAGAATCAACCCCAAAAAGCGAAATCTTATATTACTTTTAAAACTTGTGATAATAACGAAAATGAAAAAATTCATAAGAAGGAGGAAAGAACACTAGATTCTCAATTTAAAGGACTAATGAATGATGTTAGGGGATTTGAGCCACAACCTTTATTTATAGAAGATGATTCAGATGATCAAATTGGAAATTTATTTGTGAAAAGTACAACTAGTGCATCAAATAAGAGTAGAACAAGCAGTATACAAAACTCAAACCCAAGTTATACCGATATTATTGATGACGACGACGACGATGATGATGATGATGATGATCAACCTAAATTTGGATTTACTAGATAGATTTAATGAATTTGATAAATCTTTTTATGTTTTCTTCCAATCTTCTCATTTTCTTTATAATTTGATTGTTTATCAAGATCAAATATAGACCATGTTCATATTCTTAGATCTTTCCCTAGCAGTAATATGATTCTACTATGAAAATCCAACCTTATCTACAACAAAGATTAGAAAGAAAAAGTCTAAAATTGGGTTTATTCTGTTTTAGTCCTTCCTCGAGATCAAACGTACTTCACATCCATTCAAATCTATTTTGTATTCTAATAAAGATCTTCTTTTTTTTTTCTATATTGATACTAACTTCGTCTATTTTATTGGAAGAGTATTTGTTGAATGTTTAAACAATAAGAATTTGGAAACGATACTATTGTAACTATACCATAATGTGCCTAATTTTAATCCCATTTTCTACAATTTTCCAAAATAATTTTCACCACAGTTTATCCATGAAATTTAGATTATAATTATTTAGAGTATTCACGTATATAGTTGATTTTTAAAAGTCCCATATCAATATTGTCAAAGTTTTTATAGAGGGTAAAATCATCTACAAATTAATATTAATCAAGAATAATTATATTAAAATAATACTATAAATAGTGTAATTGAAACTAATCATAAGAATAACTTTTATAACCAGATTATAAACTTACATGATTGTACAACTTGAACCAATCCAACCACCGCTTGGAAGTTTTTTGAACTTGTTATCGTTTTCAGTATTAGTTTTTGAAGGAGTGTTTGTTTGTTGAGCTGCCATTGTTGAATATATCGAATTTGTTTAGTGATAATGAAAAGATAGAAATTGATGCTTTATTTATAGTAAAATGTTCAATAGTGTCTAAATTGTATTCACCTTATGTTTCTGTTGTATTTGATTGTTTTGTTGCAAAATAATTGCCACACTGGGATATCACAATGAGATTTAACTTGGGCAACATTGAATTTGAAACAATAGATGTATAAATTGAGATTATTTTTCACATTTCATTAGAAAGTTTGATTGTTATGTCAAATTTGATGTAATTTTGAAACACAAATGAGAATGCTGGTATGATTTTACAGTTATTTAAATCATGAAATTAAAGCTACTACCACAATGACATAACCTGAATCTGAATTGGTACTATAGTGGATTCTCAATAGGCTGAATTGTATTCATTGTATGTGTTTATTTAATTTTTTTGGTTGCAAAACAATTGCCACATTGGGATATGACAATGAGATTTAACTTGGGCAACTTTGAAATATGAAACAATAGACGTATAAATTGAGATGATTTTTAACATTTCATTTGTCAGAAAGTTTGATTGTAATGTTAAACAAAGGTTACTATAGTATTAACTATACCTTAATGTGTCTAATTTCATTCTTACACATTTTCCACAATTTTCCAAAATAATCTTGACCACAGTTTATCCATGAAATTTAGATTATATTCATTTAGAGTATTCACGTATATGGTTGATTGTTAAAAGTCCCATATCAATATTGTCAAAGTTTTTATAGAGGGTAAAATCATCTACAAATTAATATTAATCAAGAATAATTATATTAAAATAATACTATAAATAGTGTAATTGAAACTAATCATAAGAATAACTTTTATAACCAAATTATAACGTTACATGATTGTACAACTTGAACCAATCCAACCACCGCTTGGAAGTTTTTTGAACTTGTTGTCGTTTTCAGTATTAGTTTTTGAAGGAGTGTTTGTTTGTTGAGCTGCCATTGTTGAATATATCGAATTTGTTTAATGATAATGAAAAGATAGAAATCGATGCTTTATTTATAGTAAATTTTAGGTTGTATTCACGTATGTTCTTATATTTTTGGTTGCAAAACAATTGCCATATTGGGGTATCACAATCAGAATTTAATTCGGCAACTTTGAAATATGAAACAATAGATGTATAAATTGAGATGATTTTTAACATTTCAATAGAAAGTTTGATTGTAATGTCAACTTTAATGTAGTTTTGAAACACGAATGAGAATGTTGGTATGGTTTTACAGTTATCAAAATTATTAACACCACATTGAAATATCATAATCAGAAATATAGAAAATGAAAACAAGAAATGAATAAAAACGATATTTAACACTGTTTTGTTTTAGATATAATTGCAATGGTAATTTTTGGATATCAACATCTTTTTCAAAAGTATTATTTGGAATAACTGTAAAACGTGAATATATCATTGTAAAAATTAAGTAGTTTAATAGATAGTAATAAATCAATACAATTATTGTTCAATTTATATTGAAATTAATACATTCACATTATAAAGTGATAAGAAACAAGTGTCAAATTATAGCATTTTACGGCATAGCTACTATATAGATTTTTACCTAATACATTCTTTTTCTTTCAATAGATATACAAGTATACTTAATAATCCACTTCAATATCTATGTTTGTAAATTTAGTCACCTTGTAACTTTCTTGAGAAACATTTTTACTTCACATGAAGCTCATCCATTGTAGTGTTAAACAGCTGATCGTACCATTTCAGCACTCTCATACTATCCCCACTCACCGACTTGGCCTTGTTAATCCCTGAAGATACATGAAGTGAATCAAGTGAAGGCATGAAATTTCATTTTCTTCATTCTTCACGTTATCAGTATTTTTTTCTTGGACTTGTGCAATTGCTCCTGGTATTTCATTAAATTCATCAGGACATATTTGGAGAAGAACGGATCTAGAATTGGTTTGACACAAATTAATGAATATTATTACTTAATTTACTTTTTCATATCAACCCACACATGCCTAGTCTTCTGAAATAATTCAAATGAATATTTAAATAATTACAACGTGTTGGAAAATCATTTTCAATACATTTCCCTCCATAACAATTCATAACTTGATCCAATCTTGGTCTATATTCATTTTCGGAAATATTCATATATATCTGGTTTTTAAACTGACAATAACCATTTGAATCAGTATAATCACGTTTTGGCAAAGTTGTTATTATATCTGATTTATGAACGATTCTATGAAATTCAACATCTAATGAATCTAACCAATTGACGAAATTTTCATTCCCAATCAATGGAGACCCAAATGAGACAATTGTGATATTTTTCCCGTGATTTGAATCCAAGTAATTCAATCCGATCAATAACCCAATTGCACCACCTAATGAATGGCCTAATATATATAAATTATCAAAATTAGTTAAGTAGGGTTCGATCAATTCCAATGTGTTTAGATAATAGAACTTCATACCTTTATGAATCTTGCAATTCACACATGTCGATAAGTTAATACCTAGATTTTCATAGCTTGACATATCTAAATCTAAATCAATTAATGTGTCAAAGAACGATCTTGTTCCTCTTAGACCCATGATTAATGATTTCTTCTCCTTGTTCTCTAGGAAATTTACATCTGATTCGACTAAATATCCCGTGATTGAGTCATCAAATGACCATTGGTGAATTAGTGTAAAATTTGGAAATTTCGTTTGACAATTTATATTACAATTGAAGGGTTGATCTAGACGATGATGTTTCAGTATGCAATAGGATATGTCTACTAGATGTGCAAATGTGAATAGATTTGAATACAACGCTGGTTCAATTGGCGTCATTTCATTGTGAAAATAAAATTGTGATGATACAAATTGTATCCAAAAGAAAATGAAGTTCATGAAATGTGGAGAAAAAAAAAAAAAAAAAAAAATGTATAGAATTTATACGAAAATATACAAAAGTTTCAAGATTATTAAACCAAAGATGATCCCAATTACAATCGGTATAACCATGATCAAATATGAACTCTGAAACAAGCGTCTTATAATATACAAACTAATCACGAATGTCAAAATGTGCAAACTCTTCATGAATTTGATGTTAAATAAACCATTCGTTATTGATTTTATGAAATTTATAAACTGTTCAAATTTGATATTCATTATATTCAAATTTGAATCTAATTTTACGATCTTTGATTCTAATCCATTTATCGATTCATTTAAATGGGTTTCAAAGTTTTTTATAATTTGAAACGATGATTCATTCAAGTATTGTATTAGTTGATGATTCAATTCATTCAAAATCGATGGAATTTGTTGTTTAATTGAAACTGATTGAAGATTTATTTCATTGCCATTCTCATTCAAATTCTTATACAATTCCAACATTTCAAATTTAACATATTCAATATCGTAATTTAAAAAGTTAATTAATTCATTTGAAACTTTTAACTTCTGATTAATTTCATCGGTTTGATTTATAATCATCTTATTCTTATTTCTCATCTCTTCATGTTGATCATTCATTACATTGTATAAATTTGCATTCACCTTGATGAAATCATTATAAAAGTAATCCAAATGGTTGTTTAAAATTTCAAAATTTGAATTCACACCATTATAATTTTGATCAAGTAACACCATTGCATTGTTTAGAGAATTTTCAAAATTTGAATAAAATTCATTAAATTTCTTATTCGATTCATTTTGATTGTTAGCGTTATTGAATATGATCTCATCGATTATTTTAATCAATTTTTCAAACCGTTCAAATATCACTTCTTGTTCATCATAACTTTTTGAATTTGAATATTGCAAATCTTGAAGAAAATTTTGATATACGATTGTTATATTTTTGTATATTTCTATTATTTGGTCTTTCTCAAATGGTAAGTTTATCTGATGACATAAATTTTTAACCTCTTTATAGTATCCACTATAGGTTGTCCAAAATTGGGGAGATTTTTCTAGGTTTAAAATACAAGAATCCAAATTAATCGATCTGATCCCGGATTGACAATCCAAGGGATAACTAATTTTCAGGTTTTCAAATTCACAAATTGACAATTCTAATGCAATTTGTTTCTGTTGAAATGATGTTAGATATTCTATACCTTTGATACATTGAGGTAAAAGATATATTTCAATTGCATTTTTCGAACAGTCATCCTTCCATGAATCCAAAATTGGAAATTGGTTATATATAGATATGGACGATGAGAATATAACATTGATGAAGAAAAGAATTGAAATCATTGATGAAAATTTCAAAAAAAAAAAAAAAAGAAAGCAAAAACCAACCAGTAAATAATTTTTGAAATTTAAAACTGTCAACATTCCAATATGAAACATGAAAATATTCAACTCGTTTCAAACATGAAACAAATAAACTACACTTTTGAATATATTATAGTTAATATTAAATAATAATAATCTCTATCCAATCCATTTTTTCAATTTTCATATTTATTCTTAAATGCAAAAAAGGCAACTGGTAGCACACAATATTATACATTTCTCGGCAATTTTTAAAATTTTCAAATTTTCAAAATCAATGAAACAAATGATACGAAGTCGATTAGGTGGTTGTCGTTGTTATTCCGATATATCTTTCATTCCAAATGAATACAAACATATATTTGAAGTTGAGAAATTAACACCACAAGAGAATATTAAAGCAATACGCGATCGTCCAATTATACCCAATGATTTAAAGAAATTTAATCATCAAGTTATAAAGCCGAATCAAGTGAAGGATCTATTCACGAAACTCAATCTCAATGATGTTTTAATAACTATTCTATCCAAGGACAAGAAGTTGTGTAGAAATGACGTTGATCAAATATACTTTCCAAAATCGTCAATCTTATTAAATTGGTATAAGGAATTCAATAAACAAATTGTAAATTTAAAACCGATTCCAGAGGATCAAAATATCTATTCAACAATTCAAATCACTCAAGAGTTTGAGAATTTTTCATCTTTTTTCAATAAATTCAAAGTTATTCAAAATTCGAAAAATTTCAAAAATGGTCATAAAGTCGACATCGATCAAATCACCATAAATAATTTCTCATCCTTTGTATTAAACCAATCTAATGAAATTATTGAAAATTATTTACAATATTTGATCAATAATGAGAATTTCATACAATATTTCACTTTTGAAGGGTTGAAAGAATTTGTAAACCAATTGTGTTTGAAAGAAAATATATTAAATCTAAACCAATTTATAATATTTCTTAATAAGAAAAATTCATCAATATTGACCCATTTATCTTTAAATTCATTGGATAAGATTTCAAATTTTATTGAAGATGTCGAAATTTCAAAAATCACCTTGAATAAAATCATCAAACGTGGGTATTTACCTTCAGAATCGTCAATTAATCATCATTTGAAACATTACATAAATGAAAATAATCCAATTGAATTAATTTCCCAACTATCCTTTTTAAAACCAGTGTTTTATAAATATATAAATGAATTGATAGTTTCAATATTATTAAAAACAATTGGAAATATAAACGAATTTGATAAATTTTTACAATTGATTAAAAAAGTGAACAAACCAATCTTATTTCAACAATATCAATTATCATTATTTAAAAAATTGATGTTATTGAAACCAACAAATTTACAATTGGCACAATTTTTAATCATATTAAAACAAAATAATGTAAATATAAACCATGAAATTATGGAAATAATTGAAGAAAAGTTCTACTAGTTTAATAAATATAACATCGTGAATTGATTTCCCTATCCTTTTTAAAATCAGTGCTTTATAAACATAAATGTATTGATAATTTCAAATATTATTAAAAACAATTGGGAATTTGATTAGTTGATTGAAAAAAGTGAACAAACCAATCTTATTGCAATATCAATTATCCTTATTTAAAAGATCAATCTTATTAAAACCAACAAATTTTTACAATTGGCACAATTTTTTAATCAAAAACAATGTAAATATAAACCATGAAATTATGGAAATAACTGAAGAAAAGTTCTGCTAGTTAAATATAACATCATCGTAAATCGTTTGAATTGATAATTTCAAATATTATTAAAAACAATTGGAAATTTGATTAGTTGATTGAAAAAAGTGAACAAACCAATCTTATTGCAATATCGATCATCCTTATTTAAAAGATCAATCTTATTAAAACCAACAAATTTTTACAATTGGCACAATTTTTTAATCAAAAACAATGTAAATATAAACCATGAAATTATGGAAATAACTGAAGAAAAGTTCTGCTAGTTAAATATAACATCATCGTAAATCGTTTAATTCAATCTCTGTCATTATACTATTTTGACTTGTATCATTATTCCGCCTTCTTTGTTCATGTTCAATTATCATTTCATTATTCTCACCTCTTGTATAAAACCCATCGGTGTATACGTAAAACCCATCGTCACTTAAATTATCATCATCGTCACTAATATTGTATTTATTCATCATTCTCATATCATCATTTACGTATTCATTTTGATCTTCAAAGATCTTACGTGAACTGATACTCCGTTTAATAAAACACAACATCGAAGTAATCAAAGCCATTGAAACAATAGGCAATAATTGAATCCAACCCAAATACGACAAATTGGGAATGAACAACAACATATCAGCCAAGAATGCCAATAAGCTTGTTAAAACTGAAAATAATGTCAATATTAACATAATATTCAAATACGGAGTTAAATCCTTTTTGGGTAGTAATTTCGGTATACCTTCATCATCATATTGATCCTTGATCTTGTTGAATTTGTATTTATCGTACGCCATTGAAATGAATAATGTGGATATGACTATTAACAATAAACATGAAAAACAAAATGCAACAACATGAACAACTAGTAGTTTTGAAATTGTATATCGAACTCTTGAAGGTAAAACAACACCTCCAAACCCAAAATTTCGATCTGGTGCATTGTTATAAAACGATGAATTTGAGGATGGATAGCCTATCTTCGGTCTACTACAAATCTTTTTGATTTGGTCACATACACCAAATACACCAAATTCGTAATTCTCAAAAGATGATAGATATATATTCCGCGAGGGTGAGGTTATGGGAACCGAAATGACTGGAAGTAATTGTATAACCCAACATATGATACATAGCGTAAGTAAAGCTAGCAAAGCTTTATCCATAATGAAATACGACTCAAGTGTGTGTGTGTTGATAAGCTAAAGCGTGAAATTATTTTTATTAACCATATTAATTTTTTTTATTTTGATCTGTGAAATTTTGTTTTCCATTCAAGAAATGATGATCCATTCTGTCTAACCAACATGTACTTACCCCTATCGTTCTGTGAGCTAGATATAGAATAGGACTAGACATAGAATAGGAGGTATATATATTGGTTAATGTTTTTGATCAGCTCTAGATGGGGGTTTATTTCCACCTTGTTTAATGAATGAGAGATATATTACTCTATCTTTCGAATTCAATGTTAGGGTTATTGATCAGATTATGGTTCAGGTTTCACTGTTCAACTTTTTCTATGAATTGAAATTTTCATGTGAAACGTGATTTTCAACAATTTTGATCATCTTTTCAACAAAATTGATTTTTCAATAATCTTACACACTATTTCCACAGTTTATGGAATTTCGTAAATTATTATTACCCGTTATTATATTATCCCTATCATTCACTATACTTAAACTATTTACAATGTCACATCCTTATCATAAAGAATTAAAAGTGGCCACATTAGCAATCAAACGTGCGTCATTGTTAACTAAACATTTATCGGATTCTATTCAAATCACCAAATCTCAAGGGACTATAACTAAACAAGACAAATCGCCAGTCACAATTGGAGATTTCGCAAGTCAAGCAATTATAAATCACGCCTTGAAATTAAACTTCCCAAATGATGAAATTGTAGGCGAAGAAGATTCAAAAGATTTACAAACAAACTCACAACTTTCAAATGAGATTTTAAATTTGATTTCCAAAATTCAAAATGAAACTTCAAATTTTGATTCCACAATTGGCCATTTGAATTCCATAGATGAGATATACAAATCCATTGATTTTGGCGACTCTAAAGGTGGTTCAAGGGGACGATTCTGGGCATTGGATCCTATCGATGGTACAAAGGGATTTTTACGTGGTGACCAATTCTCAGTCTGTTTAGCATTGATCGAAAATGGTAAAGTCGTATTAGGTATAATTGGATGTCCAAATCTAAACGAGATTGTTATATCTAATAATGAACAGAAAGGTGAAAAGGGGGGGTTATACTCAGCTATTAAGAATATCGGTAGTTTCTATTCAAATTTGTTTGATTTGGAATTTACTGAATTATCAACTCAAAGGAAATTATCCATGAGTCATCGTCAAGATCCAACAGAATTAAAAGTCGTCGAAGGGGTCGAAAAGGGCCATTCTTCACATTCAACACAATTCAAAATTAAACAATCTCTTGGAATCATCAACGAGAATCAGACTATTAATTTGGATTCTCAAGTGAAATATTGCATCTTGGCAAATGGTCAAGCCGATTTATATTTAAGATTACCTATTAATGATGAATATCGTGAAAAGATATGGGATCACGCTGCTGGGAACATTTTGGTAACTGAAGCTGGAGGTAGAGTTGGTGACATTTACGGAAATGAACTTGATTTCGGAAATGGAAGATTATTGAATTCAAAAGGTGTAATTGCAAGTAATAAAGAAACATTCGATAAAATTATATCATCGATCAAACAAATAATTAATGTTTAATATTTTAGAACTTGATTTTTGGAAAAGGATAGGCTTGATGAATTCAAGAGGTGTAATCAATAAAGAAACATTTGATAAAATTTATATCGTCGATCAAACAAATAATTAATGTTTAATATTTTAGAACTTGTTTGGAAAAGGATAAGCTTGTTGAATTCAAGATGGTGTAATCAATAAAGAAACATTTGATAAAATTTATATCATCGATCAATTAATTGTTTAAAATTTATATCATCAATCAATTAATTGTTTAAAATTTATATCATCAATCAATTAATTGTTTAAAATTTTATTTCCCCATTATCTGCGGTGCCATTTCTTGTAACCAACTCATTTGTAATTTTGACACATTTCGTGCATACCCTTTGGTAGTAAATACGTATTCTATATACATTATAACATCCAATTGTTTACCAAACAATGTCGAACTTGGATGAATACTAATCAATTGTCCTGTATTAAAAGTTCGATATGATCTATCGGGCATACCTATTGCTGTATTAATTAAAAATCCTTTAAGAAAAGATTTCAATATATTTTCAACATTTAATTTCCCATCATCTTCTTCATTATTCAATTGTGAATTCATTTCGTTCAATTGTTGTTCTTTTTCAAAATTATTCAAATCATCTTGTTTAATTGTACTCAACATATATTCCTTCAATTGTTGTTTAATTTTAACAACGTTTTTAAATCCTTTATAATTGAAATATAAATCTGAACACCATTCTTTACCTAATAATTTAAAAGTTCTGAAAAATTCATATAAAGAAATCAAATCACCATATTCATTTCCAATTGGACAATATTGTCTTCTTTTAAAATTTATCTCATCTCTTTTCTCGCCATTTAAATTCAAGATTAAATTATCAATTGATAAACATGATATAATATCAATAACTGGTTGCAAAACTTTTAATTCAAATGCAGTCAATAATACAATTGATAATTGAGGCTGTAATGGTAAAATTGACATTTTATTACCTAAATTTGTGATTTTCCCTTGGTCATTCAATGCATTTAATAAATATAAACTTTGTAATGCTTGTAATATAGACTCCTTCCCGGGATATTCTAACCATGACCAATTTAATAAATCATCAACACCCAATTTTTTCAAGGTCAAAATTGGCAATATTATATCATTTCTTTTAATTTCAGATTCTTGTTGTTTTGGTAATTGTTGATATAAATCTTGTGAATATAATCTAAATACTTTACCTTCACATTCTCTACCTGCTCTACCTGCTCTTTGCTTTGCCGATGCTTGTGAAATTGGAGTTGTTAATAAAGTACTCAAACCTAAATTATGTTTAAAGATTTTAATTTTGCGTAATCCTGAATCGATAACATATTTAATCCCACTGATTGTAATTGAAGTTTCGGCAATATTTGTTGCTAATATGACTTTCCGTTTATTTTTCGATAATTTTTCAAATATTTTACTTTGTTGAGAGGGTGACAACGCCGCATACAATGGTAATGCAACGATAAATGGTGCTTCTTTGGGTAATTCAGGTGCTAATTCATTCAAACTTTTGACACAAGAATCAATTTCTTCTTGACCTGGTAAAAAACATAATATATCGCCTTCTGGTTCTGACATATTTAGTTGAATTATACTTTTCATCATCGTGTCTATTATATCTTCTTCTTCAGTATCTAAATAATATTGTTTAACGGGGAACATTTTACCTTGTATGAATAAGATTGGAGCATTATTGAAAAATTTTGAAAATAATTCGGCATTTAATGTAGCTGACATGATTATGATTTTTAAATCGGGTCGTTTACCTGAAATTATCAAATTTTTTAAAAACCCCATTATTAAATCAGTTAAAATTGTCCGTTCATGAGCTTCGTCTAATATAATTGTTGAATAATGTTTTAAAGTTTTATCCAACATGATTTCTCTTAATAACATACCATCAGTTAGATATTTCAATTTTGTGTTGCGACTAGTTGTATTTGTAAATCGAACTTGATAACCAATTTCTTGACCTAATTTACAACCGTATTCTTCACTTACTCTAGCGGCCAATGAAGCAGCAGCGACTCTTCTAGGTTGAGTAACACCAATCATTTTTTTGTTCAAGGGTATAAGAAATTGAGGAATTTGAGTAGATTTACCCGACCCTGTTTCACCAATTATTATTGTGATTTGATGTTGTTGGATATAATTTAAAATTTTTGTTTGATGTTGATAAATTGGTAACTTTTGACGAATTTGAAGTAATTGTTGGGATAATTGGGATAATTCCTTTTTGGATTTATTTGAAAATTGATAAGATTCTTCATCGATATCTTCTTCTTCATCTTGATATACAATTGTTTTAACACAAGATGATTTGTCGTCTTTTCGTATTGGCTCTTTTTCAACATGTTCAACAGAAGATGATTTGTCGTCTATTCGTATTGGCTCTTTTTCAACATGTTCAACAGAAGATGATTTGTCGTCTATTCGTATTGGCTCTTTTTCAACATGTTCAACAGAAGATGATTTGCCGTATTTTCGTATTGGCTCTTTTTCAACATGTTCAGGCATAACTTGTATTTTTGAATCTTGTTTATTTGGCTCATCTTGATCAAATTTGAATTTTTTATTCTGTCTATGTACTTCTTTTATAGCTTCTGTGTCTATTATCTCACTCTGTCTAGTTACGTCTTTTATAGATTCTGTATCTAATGTCTTATTCTTTCTCTTACGTTTCCTCTTCTTCAATCCATGTAAATCAATCGTCATGATAATATTGGTTGTAAAATAACTGTTTTCTTTTCTTTTCTTTTTCTTTTTTTTTTTTTTTTAGATGAGTATGTTGAAACAATCACTTAAATTATCTTTATTTAAAAGATTTCAATCTACAACAGTTCGAGACCCCGTGACTATCATACCTACGATCTATGAATTGACACAAGATAAAGATTTGACACCGGAATTGAATCCCGAAACGTCATTGCTTTCATATCTCAAATCAAGACATTTAATCGAATCAATCACCGATGAAACATTATACAACAAGACTTTATATGAGAATATTCACAGTTTCAAATTATACTGCGGTGCTGATCCAACGGCATTCAGTCTACATCTAGGCAATTTGTTGCCCTTAATGGTCCTATTGCATTTCCAATTAAAAGGAGCAGATATATTTGGTTTAATTGGAGGCGCAACAGGTAAAGTTGGAGACCCAAGTGGGAGAAAAGATGAAAGAAATCAAATTGAATCAAACAAATTGCAAAACAATATAGAAAACATAACTTTACAATTGCAAAATTTTTTCAACAATGGTGTTAAATATGCCAAAAGTAGACAATATCCAATTAAAACCCAAGGTGAATCTAATTTCATAAATAATTATTCATGGTGGAAAGACATTGGCATGCTTGATTTTCTATCGCGATATGGCAAGAATATTAGAATTAGTTCAATGATGAATCGTACATCGATTCAATCGCGATTGAACTCAAAAGAAGGTATTGGATTTAATGAATTCACATATCAGATATTACAAGCATATGATTTCTACCATTTATCTAAACACAACAATGTGAATATACAAGTTGGAGGGAACGACCAATGGGGGAACATCACCGCTGGAATTGATTTAATATCTAGATTGAAAAATAATGATGATAATAAACAAGTTTATGGAATCACCGTACCTTTATTAACAACGCCACTGGGGGAAAAGTTTGGTAAATCTGCAGGAAATGCAATCTTCATAGATTCAACCTTAACCAGTCCGTATCAAATGTATCAATTTTTCATAAATGTACCCGATGAAATTGTTGGGAAACTATTGAAAATTTTCACATTATTGCCCTTGAACGTCATAGAAGGAGAATTATTACCGAAACATTTCCAAGATTCAAGTTTAAGAATCGCACAGAGAGTATTGGCAAGAGAAGTGGTTGATTTGATCCATGGTGTTGGAATCGGCGATGAAATGGCGTTCATTACCGGGTTTTTGTTCCCAACTCCCGATCAACCATTCAATGACAAGATAACTGCCGATAAATTGATTTCAAATTTTAAAAATTCAGGTATATTGTATAAATGTGAAATGAAGAATCAAGAAGTTAAAATGAGTAATTTAATTGCTGAAATAACTAATAAGTCAAAAAGCGAAGTTAAAAGATTGATTAAGGCTGGTGGGGTGTATTTGGGATTGAATAGAGATCAATTTGAAGATCCAGATGACGTTGTGTTATTCGATAGTTCCCATCATTTACTAGATGGTAAGTTAATGTTGATAAGAATTGGTAAACAAAATTATTATGTTGTTGAATTTGTATAAAGGTGTTATATATACTTGTATAAAGAGATTAATAAAAAATCTATAAGAAGAACAACCACCGAAAACTCTCCCCACCCCTTTATTCAAGCTCGGTATAATCAATATGGAATGTATGGCTTGAAAATGATATTTCTCCAATCAGTATCATGAACCAGATTCAGATTCAGAATGAAATTATTAAATTATTCAAATTGAGATTTCACTATATAAATTAGAGTTTTTGGTAAGCATTAAGTCCAATTAAAGATAATATAAACGACAATTCAAGTGAAACACAGCCGCGCAATACAAATTCAATCATAATATATCTTTAAATGCTACACATTTCACAGTTCTCAGTATAGTACATCAATTCAATTTGAAGAAATGTGTGTATTAAATGTGTGTAGTGTGTCACTAATTGATTGAATTCACACTTTAGACTTTGATCCACCGTCAGTGTTTTTTTTTTTTTTTTTTTTTTTTTTTTTTTTTTTTTTTTTTTTTTTTTTTTTTTTTTTTTTCTTTCTTTCTTTGCTTTCCTTATTTCAAAGCTATTCTTAATTTTATCATCATGTCTTCATTTTACGATTTAAAACCTTTAGATTCCAAAAGGGAACCATTTGATTTCAATCAATTGAAAGGGAAAGTGGTCCTTATTGTCAATGTCGCTTCCAAATGTGGTTTCACTCCTCAATACAAAGGCTTGGAACAATTGAATCAAAAATTTAAAGATTCTGAAAACTTTATTATTTTGGGGTTCCCATGTAACCAATTTGGTGGACAGGAGCCAGGAACAAACGAAGAAATTGGTCAATTTTGTCATGTTAATTATGGTGTCACATTCCCTGTCTTGGACAAAATCGATGTAAATGGTGATAAATCAGATCCCGTTTATCAATTTTTGAAATCAAAGAAAGCCGGTTTATTCGGCTTGACGAGAATTAAATGGAACTTTGAAAAATTTTTAATTGATCAAGATGGTAATGTTATTGAAAGATATAGTTCTTTAACTAAACCAAGTGATATTGCTCCAAAAATTGAAGAATTATTGAAGAAGAAAGAAACTAATTAAATTTTATATGGAATAAATATATTGTTGAATATGTGTGGATTGGTTTCTTTGATTAAATTGTAGTTTATATATTTTAAAAATGAGCACAATTTCAAAAGGAACTAAATTGAGAAAATGAACGTAATTCATCAAATATAGCTAATTTTTGAAATTGATATTTATATTTTCACTATAAAAATATTGTAGTTATCTATTCTCAAATTTGATCTAATTTCATCGGTGGGTAAACTAGATAATAAAGAATACGGAGAAAAAGATAAATCAATCATACAATTGATTATATGCTTTGCTATGAACAACATTTATGAATTTTTTCTTCAAGTGGCCCATCCAAATGCATTTTGCTTCTTCTTTTGCGACCATTTGTTATATTTATAAAGTACATATATATATCAAAGGTTGTATCAGTTATAGAGTAAAAGGTATTGTATGACTGGGTAAATTATGATAATAAAACATGATTTGAATATCTTCAGAATACTAATTTAATGTAAAGCAAACATCTTCTAGTTGGGTTTAATTTAAAATCATCACAATATCATTCGATTTAAAAAAAAAAGTTTGTGAAGGCTCATATTAGTATTTTCTATTCTATGCATTAATTTTGTCTTATACAATTTTGAAATAGTTGATTAAGATACAAGTTGAAACTGGTAGCGCGCCTTTTGTATTTTTGGTTTGTGGGGGGGTGGGGGGGGGGGTGGGTATTTTTATTCGAAATGGTTATTGTTAGAATAACGTAAGAAGACCGTGTTTTTATAAGGAATTTGTTGTTGGGTTGACGTGAGGTTGTTAGTTGAGTGTGTTTATTGGATACCTCAAGTGTTCCAGGTGTATGCAATGTCTTATTACAAATTTGATATTATTTATTTGGGTTTGATAATACAGTTCAATATTAATTTGCATCGTTCCGAAGGCTGGTCTGATAAAGGCAAAACTCGTGTTGTTATTACCCCTCCCCGCAACTACTAGAGCTGCTAATAGATCTGTGCTCGGTGTTGTTAAATTAATTTGATTTTTAACAAGAAGAGAAAATTAAATGATGGCGAAGGGACAGATGCTCCGAAAGGCACAGTGACGGGTCATTATAAACAAATTTTTGATTGATGTTATGGAAGTTCTTGGTAGATATCCCAGATATAAAGGTTGTCATTTAGTAATGGACAATTCTCCTAAAGTCCAAGTATCACGAGAATCATTGAATCAAGAGGGTATAAATTTACTACTAACAATTAAAAAATTATAATTATTGAATGTCACTTATATATATAGATGATAGAAAAGAGGTAATGCATAAATATACTATTAATATTTAGAGATCTGTATTGGAAAGCTCTCTAATCAAAAATTTGTACTATTCAGCTATCAAAATCTACGAATGAAAAAAAACAATTATGTTGAACTCAATTGTATTCAAAACTTATAATTAATCATAAATCTAGATGTTGATTATTAGTAATATTTCAAACATGCTTTCGATTTACAGCCCTCGAAGCAGAAATTACTGCTAAAACTATGGTTATAACTGCCAATAAAGCACCAATTTGTGGAGTTGAAAATAATATTATAGCAAAAATAATCAACGATAAAAAACCAATTAGTAATAGTAAGAAAGAATATACAAAACTTGGAGGTACAATATAATCCCAAACTGTCTTATCATCATTATAATTTGTAAAATAAAGATCAAAAATTTCTCCTTGAAATTCTTTCAATTTATTTGAAATTTTATTACCAAGTTCAGATTTGTATATAATTATAAATTATTATTTGTATTAATAAAATTATCAAAATCCAGGTGGACATTTTGTTGTAATCTTTAACATCAACCTTGGACACTTTGATTAAGCATTGATGGACCAAAGCCAAAGTTGAATTTTAAGAGAATATATATACATATATAATCAAACAATAAGGTCATTTTCAAAGTTTTAGTGGATTTTTAAAAGCCATTTGTTATTCCAATGTCTAAAAATATTAATTAATAATACGACTAATTACACGTGATCAATAATTAAAAATATTATTGATTAGAAATCACTCTTTTTATCATGATCGATATATACATATATTAGTATACTTATATTTCTACCAAGAAGAAACCCTTTATTCACTAATCAACAATAGTTAACGACACCCACCTAATATACAGGTGTACCCATTCAGGACATCACTGAATACAGAGCTCAACGTTACCATCTCTTTTTTCAGTTTTCAATTCAATTTAAACAATTGTTTTTTCAAAAAGTATATTCAACAAGGAATCAAGATAGAAAAAGGATTGAGAACGTGGACTAACCCATTTATTAGTTGAATAAACCTTTAATTGTTTATTGTTAGAAGTACTATCTAAGGGTTTTTCTATCATCCTTCATTAAAATATCTCAGGCGATAAATACAAACTATAATTTAAATTTCTTTTTCATCTTACTCTATTAATACAAACTCGGAAGGCAACTAACTATCTTTAGTAATCTATTATTAATTTATATTAGTAATCAACTCTAGAATATTCCTAATCTTATTATTATTCCTATTGATAACATGATTTGATCAGTCGAATATATTCTTTTAATATTTGAAACATAATTTAAGTTTGTTACACAAAAATAATTTTAAAACATTTTTTCGCAGCCAAATTAAATATGGAGTACTCTTAAATATGTTCTATTTAGATTGAACTAGAGAAGTCTGGAGTTATACTTACCAACAAACACAACACCAATCACCACCATTATTTAATTGATCGTTTATTTTTAATTCTTGAAAAAGTTTGTCTCACAAATAAATTAATTTTATGCATTTGTTCTTTATTTAATTTATCATTACCAATAATGTTTTCAGGACTTCTATTGATAACCAAGTTGATTTGATTTCTTCACATTCATATAAATGATGATTTATATTATCTGCATCCAATTTATTACATAATCTACATTGTTCTTGTTGTTGATTGTATTTATAAAAAGGTTCATATTTGTAATATCCCAATGTCAATAAGTGCAAATCTTGTACCAGCCCTAAGTATCATTTAGCTTTTTCCAAAATAATTTCCACTTTTGATTGCCTAATTTGTCCAAAAATTTGGAACTATTGGATCTTTTGGTATTAATTCTTTTTGATAAATGATGAAATGATTTTTCTGTTACTTCTTTATCTTCACAATCTATTAAATTCTTCAATTGTTCCTGATGTGGTTTCATTAGGAAAACTCTAAATAATAGATTTTGATATTTCTATTTGTCTACTATTAAATGAAGTTGGATTTTTAAGTTTTATGATATCAAACCAAGCTTCTCAACTTTTTTCAGTATGTGTGATTTTGGAATATACATAAATCCTTTAATTTTTCAAAGTGAATGAAATAATGATAATCCTTGTTCTGAATAAATAAAAACCATGGATATATGAAAATATTTCTGATATGAATGTTGCATTTAATTCATCAATGATTGATTGAATTTTATATTTGAATAATTGGGTTCCTTTGCTTGAATTTTTCTTCAAAAAATTTGATACACTTGTTTAGCACGTCTACCTTTAACCTGCTGTAGGAATGATAGTAAAGAAAAACCACCACTTTCTTTTGAAGTATTTAGTCTATCTATTGATATTTCAAAATTAAATTTATTTTGAATAGCTCTTTCTAACTTTTTAACTTCCGTTGCATTTATTGGATAATGTAAATCACGGTAATATATATATATATATATATATATTCATTAATTTAGATACTTGTAAAATACTTAAATCAAATGTAGGAATTGTTTTAATTTGATAAATAATATTTTTTAAAAATTTTGACCATGGTTCCAAACTTGTTTTGCCCTACATTAATTGGAATTCCTAAATGATAAAATTCGTCTGGTAAAGGAGCATAATTGAATGGTAAAATTTTATTTATTCGATTACTTACCCCCTTTTATAAAAAACTTTTGTTTTAGTTTGGTTGATTTTCAATCGTGAATCTATTTCAAATATTTCTAAAAGGTTTTTCAAATTTGTTTGAAAACATAATATCGTCAGCATATGCTAAATAAGTGATCTTTCAGCTAATAGCTTTCCAAGTTGCTCATTTAATAATTCCATTTTGATCTCTGACTGTAAATTATTTACTCAAGTAGACCCCAGGTCAGACGGAAACTAATTTCATTATATAAGACACCCATTATCAATACCGTGTTGCAAAACCCAAAGTAGTAATCAAAATCAAATTTATTTACCGTGGTTGCATGATGACGATGAAACTTCACTAAATGATTAAGATTCAAATATTCCACTCAGTAATTGTAGTATTATTATTAATTAGCTAGATGATCATAACTAATTTGAGATTGTGATTAGATCGGTGAGCATAGCTATAGTTGTAGACGCAATGAGCCCAATTTTGTCCCTTGTGCTAAACCATCCCTATATTTCTTTTGATTTTTAATAATTATATTTTATAGAAGGGCAATTTTGTAACGTAATCAATTTTTTATATATTATGTGCAAACAATGTTGATGGTGAACGATTGTTTCATGTAGTGTTAGACGAAAGTAGAAAAATCGCTAGAAGGAAAACTTTAACTCAAACAAAAACGACAATTGTGTGGACCCAAACCGACCTGTAATCCAGCCTAGAACGACAACTCAACTCGACCAAAAACGGTGACTTTATTTATGCAAGACGACACAACAATGGTTACAAAACGACAACAAAAGTTTTCCCTGCGACAAATTACGACATAAATGAGGAGTAAGAACGACAACTCAATTTGAGCTAAAAGACAAATCATGTTTACACAAAACGATAACAATTTTAATTTCACTGTAAACGATAAAGTTAGTAATATTTTACACACCAGGGTGTTAAAATCGTATACAATGGAGGTGGCAATGGTGGAAATGGTGGTAAAAGTTGAGGCAATTGTGGTGGTGGTGGTGGTGGTGGTAGAAGAAAAAGAAATAGTGGTGTTACATGATTAAGTCGTGCGAAATGACCAGCAATTGCGAGTATTTATAAAAGTCGTGTGGTTTGAGGCTGGAAAATATAATAGAATATCGGGAATAAGACAGAAGTACGTCAACAATGTATGATTCATACAAATACAAACGCACGGTAATAACGGTATTTCTCTTAGGTACAGCCAGCAGAAAAAGTTTTACGTGTGAGATACCTTAGATACACCTATAGTTTTAAAAAAGAAGACATCTTAAAAGGGCTATTGTTTGTTAGTTGTTTGACGGGCGGGATTAAAGGTTTATAATATACAAAAGTTAGTATTTGTATACAGACATGTCACAGAATATTAGTATCTACAGTAATCATAATTGATTGAAGTTGAGAGATATGCGCATTAATAATATACACTTTGATAAGCACCCAACATGCACATACACTACTAATTTCTTATCTAACCCAACCAACAGTGAAGAATCTGGTTATAAGAATTACCCAATTGGGAATAAATGTCATTAATGCAAGTTATTACTCAATTGAGATCATTTATAAGCAATTGACAAATTTATTATTAACTATTATTATTATTATTATTATTAAAACGGTTTATTGACGTGGCATAAAAGACAATCCTTTCGATTTCATCGTTCAAAATATGTGCACATATTCATATTATATGTCATTTAGAATTTAATTTTAGGATAGGAAATGATAACCACCAACCTGTCTTGTAAAGAAATCTGTTGATAATAGGAAGAAGGTCACCTCTCGCTCTTCGTATCTGTCCCAGTTTGCTGCGATAAGATTTAAGCCTCTACATGGATATATTCTAGAACATATTATTGTACTCTTCTGTGGTATTGTTATTTGGAAAACTTTGTATCAAGAAATAAAATAGGAGTAAGTTTAGGTGTGTGTGGAGCAGAAAAGAAAAAAAAGCGTGCACCATTCAACAAATATGTCGTGTGTGTGTTACTTTTTGTTATCAACGCTCATCAGTGAGTAGTCCATCAGTGATGACTAGTTGGAACAACAAGGTAAAATTAAATTGTTACATAATACATTCTCCATTGTCTCTATTTTAGTCAAGTACGCCATTCAACAAAAGTTTTAGAAGTCAGTTGAACCACAGTTATTTTGTCACAGTTTATAGTTGGGCAGATACGAATGCACAGAAGACTAAAGTATAAGCTGGGCAAATCTCCCAATGTCTAAAATCTTGTGTTTGTCTCTTTGTTTCTTTTTTTAGTTGGATTCTTACATTACTCATTTTCTGTTGATTTTTCTTTCTAGAATTTCGCCTTCTTCTACAACATTCTACATTTATAAACTGCCAACTGTTCATTTCTTTACTTCAACCATTCATATACACACCACCCTCAACTAACAGCCACAACTAACTCACAAACACCAACCAACCAACCACCCACATCCAACACTTGATTTGGGCTCTTTTTTTTTCTTTTTTTTTTTATTTTCCCTTTCTTTCAACTACTTTTCCTTTCTGTCATTTCCTTTCCTATCCCTATTGTTTTAGCTTATCTTTTACGAATCTTTTCAATTTATCCAACTTTATATAAGAAATCACATTCATTCCACACTGTTTATTTAGAAATCTTCACTTAGATATATATACTTTTGGAATTATCAATGATTAACAATAAAGATTATCAATTGTACGAAGCTGGCAAACTTTTATTAAACAACCAATTCAAATTCATTAAACATCTACAATCCGGTTCGTTTGGAACTGTTTCTTTAGCTTTTGATACAATTCATAACACTAAAGTTTCACTTAAAATTGTTCCAAAGAATTTTCATTCATTACAAGAAATTCACTATTTAGAAAGATTGAAAAATAATTGCAACATTTGTCAAATTAGAGATCATTTTAAAATTGGTGGCGACGACGACGATAACAACACCACCACTATAATTGAACATGTTGATAAAAGTTGTCGCAATCAGTATTACGTAATCATTTTAGATTATTATGAAAATGGAGATTTATATGATTTAATTCATTCAAGACAATTAACAAGAGAAGAAATTATTAAATTATCAAATCAATTAATCTCAGGTTTATATTACGCTCATTCATTAGGGATATATCATCGAGATTTAAAGCCAGAGAATATTTTAATTGATTCAGATTTCAATTTTAAAATTGGTGATTGGGGTTTAGCTACAAGTATTAGATTTAATAATGAATTCAACATTGGTAGTGAGAGATATATGTCACCAGAGTTGAAAAAGGATGACAATTTTAATAATGATAACGTTATAGATTGTAAATATGCTGATTATTGGTCACTTGGTGTTACTATATTGACATCAATTCTTGTTTCGTGTCCCTTTAAACAAAATTTAACAATTGAACAAGGATTTAAAAATATTCCAAATTTCAAACATAAAGAAATTTTTATAAATTTATTAAAATATGGCAATGAGGAGGAAATTAAACAAAGAGATTTAGATTTATTTTCATCCCAAATAAATCAAGTTAAAGATGGATTTGATGAAATATTAGAAGAAAACGAAGAGAAAGAAGAAGAAGAAGAAGAAGAAGAAGAAGTAGAAGAAGAAGAAGATGATAATGAACAAGTATTTTCAATGGATGAACATTCTTTTATTCAAGAATGTGATAATAATGATAATGATTTACCTGCATTAGTTAAAAATTCATACCAATCATCCAAATCTTGGTGTGATTATGATGATATTGATTTTGAATTGGAAATTTCAAAATTAACTTTAGATGAAAATGAAAGTAGTAATACTACTATTAATAATGATAAACAACATAATAATGATGATAATGAGATTAGAATAATGGAGTCTGAGATTTTTGATATAATCGATGTATAGATGAAATTTAAACGATAATGATTATGAATTTATTTATCCGTCATCGCTTCTCTTTTTGACTCATCATGAGTCAACCCACAAATGTGTCATCATCATAAGTGTAAAGTTAACAAAGTTGATTTATCCCACAAAAGGGTGTCACCGGTTCAGGGCCGGTGTAATATCCGATAATATTCCATATACAGGAATTTCTTTTTTATGAATCATTTTTTGTTTGCTGAATTCATTCCCCCCCCTGTCCGCCCCACCCCCTATGCGTTGATGCGCCCAATTTGTTAATTGTTTTTTTTATATTTTTTTGTTCATCAAAAATTTTCAACATATAAAAACTGTTGTAAAAATAATCAACTTTTTAAAATTTTCTTCTTCTTTATACAGCAATGTCATTCAGAACCAATTCATTCAAAGCTGCTACTAGATTAGCTTCACAATCAATCAAGCCTACTTTATCAAAGAGAACTTTGATCACTTTAGCTAGATCATCATATTTCATCAAACCAACCACCAATTTAGTTTCTACTCAGTTCTCAAGAGGGGTCCAAACTATTAATTTCGGTGGTACTGAAGAAGTCGTCCATGAAAGAAAGGATTGGCCAAAAGAAAAATTGTTAAATTATTTCAAAAATGACACTTTGGCATTGATTGGTTACGGTTCACAAGGTTATGGACAAGGTTTGAATTTAAGAGACAATGGTTTGAATGTTATTATTGGTGTTAGAAAGAATGGTGCTTCATGGAAAGCCGCAATTGAAGATGGTTGGGTTCCTGGTGAAAATTTATTTGACGTTAAAGAAGCCATTGAAAAGGGTTCAATTATAATGAACTTGTTATCGGATGCTGCCCAATCGGAAACTTGGAATGATATTAAACCATTGCTCAAACCAGGTAAGACATTGTATTTCTCCCATGGATTTTCACCAGTGTTCAAAGAATTGACTCATGTCGAACCTCCAAAAGATATTGATGTTATATTAGTTGCGCCAAAAGGTTCCGGTAGAACAGTCAGATCATTATTCAAGGAAGGTAGAGGTATCAATTCTTCGTATGCCGTCTGGAACGATGTTAGTGGTAAGGCTGAAGAAAAAGCCATCGCCATGGCCATTGCTGTTGGTTCAGGATATGTTTACCAAACAACATTTGAAAGAGAAGTCAATTCAGACTTGTATGGTGAAAGAGGCTGTTTAATGGGTGGTATCCATGGTATGTTCTTGGCCCAATATGAAGTTTTGAGAGAAAATGGTCATACTCCAAGTGAAGCATTTAATGAAACCGTTGAAGAAGCTACCCAATCATTATACCCATTGATTGGTAAATACGGTATGGATTATATGTACGATGCATGTTCAACAACCGCAAGAAGAGGTGCTTTGGATTGGTACCCTAGATTTAAAGACGCTTTGAAACCTGTATTTCAACAATTGTACGAATCAACTAAAAACGGAACAGAAACTAAAAGATCTTTGGATTTCAATTCTCAACCCGATTACAGAGAAAAATTGGAAAAAGAATTACAAACAATTAGAGACATGGAAATTTGGAGAGTTGGTAAAGAAGTTAGAAAATTACGTCCAGAAAATCAATAAATTTACCAAACAAACAAACAAACAAACACATTATTATATTATAGTCAAGAATGACTGATTTCAATTCAAGATTTTTTTAAATATTTCGGGGAGGACCCATCAGAAATAGTTTTTATAGTTGCATATAGTGAAGACATTGAAGAATTTCATGTTTGTTGAATAAACAAATTTTTCGTGTTTAAAGTTTTTTGTTTTACACACTTGGTAGTTGTTTTCTTTATACACACACACACATCCCTAATGATGATTCAAAGGAGTATCAGAAATATCTATCGATCACCACCTTTCAAAACAATACTAAGAAATGCAAACATCGGTGTAAATTATGAGCCGTTGAGGTTGAAGAATGTATCGAAAGATAGTAATCTGAATAATTTAGATCCACAAAAACAAGACAACTTGAATGATTTACTTGAACAATTACAAATATGCATACCTAATTTTTTACAAACTTCAATCCCACGAAAATATATATCGAATCAAATCTATCTAAGAATATGTCCATTAATCATGAATGAAACTTATTTGCCTAAATTCCACGGAATCGTAATGTATTATTCATCAATCAAGATTATTCAACTCGTGATGACGAATTTTATCTTAAATTCAAATATCAAATTACATATAAAATCGATCAAGTTCAATCAGAAATTCGATTCGTATTGCATATATCCCAATTCTCCAAAAATATATATCCGGTGGTCAACTTGCGAGACTGGTTGTCATCATTTGAATAACGAAGCAACTATAAATATAAAGTATATGAAGAATCCCCAAGAGTTTGAAAGAGTCATAAATGGTATATTCATATTTGAATTGAACGATGATTGTAATAGGATCTTAGTTCATTCAATTGAGAATTTAAATATAATCGAGAAATCAAATCCTGAGATTCAAAGTGAGTTAAGAGTATGTTGAGAACAAATTATGAATTTATTTTTGTATTTAATTTATCACCGGTTGTCAAGATTTGAATAACGAAGCAAACTGTAAATATAAAATATATGCAGAATCGAATTTGAAAGACTCATAAATGATATAGTCATAATTGAATGATGATTATAATAGGATAATTAGTTGATGAAAATTTAAATATAATTGAGAAATCAAATCGTGAAATTCAAAAGTGAATCAAGAGAACAAATTATGAATTTATTTTTGTATTTAATTTATCACCGGTTGACATGATTTGAATAACGAAGCAAACTGTAAATATAAAATATATGCAGAATCGAATTTGAAAGACTCATAAATGATATAGTCATAATTGAATGATGATTATAATAGGATAATTAGTTGATGAAAATTTAAATATAATTGAGAAATCAAATCGTGAAATTCAAAAGTGAATCAAGAGAACAAATGATGAATTTATTTATTTTTGTATATAGCTATTTAATTTATATTTATCAATTTGTTGTGGTGTTAAATTCAATGCTTGAATAGTTAATGATAATTTTATCAACTTCTCATTTTGAATTAATCTATAAAAGAAAAACATATTTAGAAACACTAGCAAGATTATTATTTGAACTAATGGATTTCGTAAAGCAAAGGAAGATACAGATGATAATTGTTTTTGTTTCTCCTTTTGCTGTGTTTGTTCTGGTATTGTTGGTAATACCTTTTGTAATTTCTTCCTTTGAGTCGATTCTTCTTTCTGTAATTTAGGTGCATCAATTATGTATGTATTTTCTTCAATTTCTTTATTCAACTCTTGTATCATTTCTTTCATAATTGATTTCAGACCCAGCAATGAAGTTTTTTCAATAACACCTTTCATCCAACTTTTACCCGACCATTCAACTAGATGAAACACATTTAAATTTGTGCAATTATTCTCAACCCATGTGAATATAAATGTAGTTTTAACTTGGAATACAGAACCGGAGGGAACGTCGGGAGTTGAAGTTATAGTTTTAACAATAATATAATCTGAATAATTTAAATGTTCAATGATTTCAATAACCTCACATCTTGTCGATTTGGGACCGATTGAGTATCCCAAGTTTCTTCTATATGAATATTTCCTTTCCATTATAGTTGGATCGTCTTCATTTGGTTGAAAGTTGTCAAATGGTGTGATTTCAGACCCATCGTGTGTTTGTAAAAATTCAAGTTGAAATTTCGTATTTGAACCGAATAAAATATCAAATACTATTCCAATGGGTGCATTTATAATCTGATCGATTATTTCTATCCCAATAGAAGCTTCATCATACATTGCTGAAGTGGGTAGATGAAAATCAGGTCCTTTATTTAAATATTGAGATTCTGGTTTCAATTTAATCAATTTTGAAATATGATCAAATGAAGTATCAATTTCATCTGAATCCTCTCCATAACCATCCTCCTCCTCCTCCTCCTCCACCACCTCTTCTTTTCTTTCCTTTTCGTCATCTCCGTCTATCGACATTAAATAAGTTTCAATTTCTTTATCATCTTCAACCGTTTCTTCAATTTTCCCTTCTTCTTTCAAGTTTTGATTTTTCCGACCTGTTTTACCTTCCAATATACTCACCATTAGATCAAATGTGGAATCTCGACTTATGAAACTTGCAAATGTATGTATTTGACCATCTGTAGTTTCAATACTGATACCATTTGGAAACAACCCCACAATTGATTTTTTTTCAAATCGAATAATATCATTGAATTCCAAAGTTAAATTTGTAACCCACCCTAATAAATTTGAGTTAAAACATATATAGCTTTCACTAATGTAGATTCTACCTTGTAATAGGATTTCTCTGCTTAAGGCACAAGCAAAATCATCGAGTAATCTATCAGTTAGATCCAATTTCTTGAATAATTGATGAAATTCAATGTTTCGTTTCATGGTGGTATACCTGAACTTTGAGTCTTTATAAAATTCATCAACATATAATTTCGTATCATATTTCGGTGATATAGTTGTGGAATTGATTTGTGATGTTGGAGGTGAAGAAATTATTGATTCAAACGTTCCTTCACTAACTGTTCTTTTTGATTTTCGATATGCTATGATCTTCGGCGAGGGTAATAGCAATTTATTACCATCTTCATCTGAACAAGTTTTATTATTATTTTCAATTTCGTATTCTTGCAAATCTTTTAAAATTTGCGAATGATCAGATTGGCTATTATTTTCTTTCGAGTCCTTTGATTGCAAAGAGCTCGCATCTTCTTTAGTCGTCAATGGATCTAATGGGACTTTAGTAAATGTAGTAGATAGGGATAATTGTGATTGTTGAGGGTGTGATAATGTTGTAGTTATTGTTTGAATAGATTGTTTTGGATATGATTTCTTATTTCGATTGGTCAATTCTTGTTGGGTATTTAATGAATCTGAGGATGACGACATTGAATAGTTCCAAGCGTCTTCATAATCTTCTTCCATATGATTCAATGCCATTATAGAAAATATATATGATCGTATAGATTGAAAATAAGTTTCACAAACAACGCACCGAACTATAAATACGCATGAATTCCTATATAGCGAAAACATTTGTAAAAAACGTGTAATACCCAAAAAACATTTTTTGTTTTTCCGCAATTTTGATTTTTTCTAAGTTATTTCAAATCTAAACAAAAACAACAAAGAAGTGACAATAAATAACAGAACACTTAATCGAAAC
>JAJMBM010000128.1:0-31627 GCA_030565325.1 Insectozyma coleopterorum
TTTTTTTTTTTTTTTTTTTTTTTTTTTTTTAATTTTCATTTCACAATTAAAGTTCATGATTTAAAATGGATTTACCACTCATTGGTACGTATTACAAAAGAATTAATAATCTGTTGAAACATAACTAACTATTTTGTATAGATGATTTACAAATCGACGATGGAGATTTGATCGATATAACTATTCAATTTTTTAATTCTATTGAATCAATATCTAATAACAAAGTTGTCAAATTTGCACCATTTGAGTTACTAGAAGGTACAAGAGCATTAGAAGTTCTTAATCCAAGATTAGACACGGGTCTAATTGAATTAACACAAGAAGAGACCCAATTTGACTGTTCGAAACCACAATCTGTAAATTCAATAATTCAAATTCAATTAAAATTATTTAAATGTTTAATCAATTGGTTGGAAAAGGATAGTTTACCCGTGACTGTGTTAAGTTGTAGATATGTATCGACGATTTTAGAAAATTATCTAATTGATCCATCAAATTGTTCATTTCATAATTCAAGAATATCATCGCAATATCCTCAAGATTTAAATTATATGTTAATTCATAAAGTTTTAAAAAATTTCATTATGGGATTATGCAAATTTATTGGATTTATAATAAACATATCAAATAGTTTATTATATGAAGAAGAAGATTTAATAACTAGAAATATGAATTTTAATTTTTTACAAGATATACCTGTGAGTTATATATTAGAAGAAATTGATGATACGATAGAATGGATTTTGTCTAATGAATGTGAATTTGTTGCGAATTCAAGTATATTAATAACTCAATTGAAGATTATAAAGTATTTAAACACGATTGAATCTAGAATATTAATGACGCCGATTGATTTTTTTTTACAATCAAATGATGATAATGATATAATATTTCCATTTTGTCTTGATGCAATTGATGAAATTGAAAAATTAAAACAAGTTCAATTTAATAAAGATGAAATACCTAAAGGTTCATTTTCAAAATTCATTCAAGTTGATTTACCCAATAGAAACATCCCGGCAGAATTAACCGATATAGAATTATCAACGACTTATGATCATTTAATGAATATCTTTTCAACAATTTATAAATTTACCAATCAAGCCAATGGAATAAATACCATTAATCAATTACAAGATTATTTGAATTATAATATCAAATATCCAATTGAGAAATTTTCAGTGTTTACACGAGGTTTATTTCAATTATTTTTCATAAGAGATGATAAATCAATATTTGGATCTGAAATGATATTAAACAATCTATCAATCGAATTGGTCGAAAATTTAATAGGTAAAAATACTGCCATTTTTTATAATTTTGAATCTAGTTTATCACAAATTAAAGAATTTCAAAAAAATGAGATTTCAAATTTATATAATCAAAAGTTGAACGATTTAGAAAGTGGATTTTATCATAATTTATGTGTTTATGGAAGTAATCCGTGTCGTTCACAACAATTGATATCAAAATCTTTAGTATTATGGGATACATTACAAGTATCATGGGAGCCATTTGAATTTTTAATGTTTAAAAATTATCAATGTGGCGATTTATTGAAAACCACTGGTGACACCGCTTCAATTAGCGTTACGTCATATATATATTATATTAAGATGAATCAAATGTTGGAATTATTAATGAATGGATTTGAATTACAAGTTTATAAACAATTTGAATATTATTTAATATATTGGTATGGTGAATATTTAATATTAAATATTTTACAACATTTAAAAGATAGAATTATTAATATTATATTGGGGAAAATTAATTATATTGAAATTACAATGCCTAATAAAATCAAAAAACTTAAAAATGGTCCAAAAAGGAATCAATTAAAACATGTACAAACATATAATCAAGAAATTATACTACCACAATTGATAAAAACTTTAAATTACAATCAAGATTATCTTATAAAATCTTTTGATGTTTTAAAAGTATTGATCAATTGTAATATATCGTATTTAACAGTAATTTCAAAAATGAATTTAATTAATTTCCAACCACCACAACAATGTTTAACAACACCAGAACATTTATTTTATCTTAGAATGAAACCATATTCTTCAATTGGTATACCTGAATTTCCAAATTTCCAACAATATAATAAACTATTACAAATTACAAAGTCACAATTAGATTTTAGTGGATTAATGAAATCAATTGAATTATTAGCAAAAGCGAAAAATAATTTGCATGGAGTAATTAAAGATTATCAATCAATTTTGAAATATATTGAAAATGATAATTCCACAAACTTTATCAAAGATTCATTAATAACACAATGGTATCAACAATTGATTGAAACAGCAAAAACGTTAACTTCAAATATTGATCAATTATCTAAAATCATCCAAGGGAATAAAAATGATTTATCCAAAATACAAACATTGTATACAATTGAAATAAATCAAGGTCAACATAAATATTTCCCAAATATAACCATTGTAAATAGAATATAAATATAGGACTAATAAAAATAATATAGTACTATCAACACGAATAATTTTAATTTTATTTTAACCTTTCACTATAATATTCTTTGTATTTGGAAAAATTATTTCTTTGTTGTATTTTGCAAATGAGTGGCATCGTTTAAAATTTCTCTATTGTTCAGATGTATAGTCTCTACATCTTGTAAAATCCGATCAGTTGATTCCTTTATAGCTTGCAACGTAGCTCTAAATTTTTGTAAATGTTCAATTTCTTGAATATAATTTGACATTGAAAATCTTCTTGTGTGTGTGTGTGTGTACACTTGGATACTTTTTTTTTTTTTTCTTTTGATAATTTTCTATCCAATCAACAGAAAAATAATAACATTTATCTTTTTTTTAATAATAATGTCAACTTCAATATTTCGTACGATCAAAAATATATACAAATCTGGTCTCAGGAGATCAGCATGGCAGATTCAACATCATAACGATACCAAAAGAGGCTGGTTGGTTGGTATAGATGACTGGGGCAATAAATTCTATGAAACTGACATACCCGAAGAAATTCATCTTAGAACAAGATGGGTAGAATATGACAATTGGAACCAAGATATGTCTCAAGTGGAACCCAGTTGGCATTATTGGTTGGGTTATGGTACTAATACTCCTCCAAATGCATTACCCGAAGCCCAACAAGCAGTAAGAGCTTATCCATTACCAAAACATCACAAACCAAATTTAACGAATTCTCCTGGTAGTTTTGTGACTTATAACACAGCAAAGCCGAAATGTAATCCATGGTCTCCAGAAGTAAGAGAAAGAGTATAAGGTAACATATATATATATATATATTCATTCATATAACAACTTATTTATACATATATATATCGCGCGCGCTATTGATCTTCTTACGTAATCCTAATGGAGAGAGTCCAAGCGAAGTGAAGCGGAAAAAAAATAGTTATATAGAAACGAGAAAACGACACAGCATGAAAAAAAAAAAAAATTTCAAAAAAGAACGCACTAGACAAGGGGATTGAAAAATAATGAGTGTTAATGGAAAATTACCAGAATTAGCTTCAGATGCTGTATTAAAACTGTCAATACCCGTTCCTGAAGATTTCGTTGAAGTCTCAGGCATTGATTATTCTAAAGATGAAGCTTATAATATGAATGCTAAAAATTTAATTTCTTCAATGAAAAATATGGGGTTTCAAGCTAGTTCCTTGAGTAAGGCTTGTGAGATAATAGATCAAATGAGATCATGGAGAGGTAAACACATATCTGAATTACAAGATCATGAGAAAAATGGTCAATTTGACGACGAAGGATATCAAAAAACAACAATTTTCATGGGTTATACTTCAAATTTAATAAGTTCTGGTCTTAGAGATACTTTGAGATATTTAGTACAACATAAAATGGTGAATGCCATAGTTGCAACAGCTGGGGGTATCGAAGAAGATTTAATTAAATGTTTAGCTCCAACATATATAGGAGAATTTTCATTACCTGGAAAGGGATTAAGAGATCAAGGTATGAATAGAATTGGTAATTTATTAGTTCCAAATGATAACTATTGCAAATTTGAAGAATGGATAGTACCAATTTTGGATCAAGTTTTGCAAGAACAACAAGAAGCATTGAAGAAAAACGGCGATGAAAGTTTAAATTTCGAATCTGAAACAATTTTAACACCTTCAAAATTGATCGATAGATTAGGTAAAGAAATCAATGATGAAACTTCAGTGTTGTACTGGGCCCATAAGAATAAAATTCCAATCTTCTGTCCAGCTTTAACCGATGGTTCAATTGGTGATATGTTATTTTTCCATACTTTCAAAGCAAGTCCACAACAATTGAGATTAGATATTGTGGCCGATATTAGAAGAATCAACTCAATGTCAATGGCTGCTTATAGAGCGGGTATGTTGATCTTGGGTGGGGGGTTAATCAAACATCATATCTGCAATGCTTGTTTAATGAGAAATGGTGCCGATTATGCTGTTTACATAAATACAGGTCAGGAATTCGATGGATCGGATGCCGGTGCAAGACCAGACGAAGCTGTAAGTTGGGGCAAGATTAAATGTGATGCTAAATCAGTAAAAGTTTATGCTGATGTAAGTTTAGTATTACCATTGATTGTAGCAGCTACTTTTGCATCAGAAAAGCCAAAAAATTCTTCATAAAATAGATATTATATAAAATTAGACACTATAATTTTTAATTTTAAAAATAAAATGAATTACTCTCTCTCTACCATTGCCTTCTTTTTATGTCTAAAACTTGTAGATCAATCTCCATTACTCTTTTTCCTTTTTTGCAACAATTTGTATATAATTATTGCAACAAAGTCGTGCACCGACACAAGCGAAATTAGAAATTTAGCCAATAAAAACAACAGTAAATTTATTATACTATTATTTATTCAGTTGTGTATACAAAGAAAAAAACCATAATATTAACCAGATAGAAAAAAAAAAAAAATCATTGAAAAAATTAAAATAGACCATTTAATTCAATCAAAATCTATATATTTAAATCAAAATATCTTTTCGAAATATGTCATCATCATCATCCCTTGCATTTAGATCATTGAGAAATGGTTTGGGGTTAAAACGTATGTATAATTTTGTACTTTTCAAATCTGTTTCGTTAACTAACTTCAAAAAAAAAATTTATAGATTCCATAAGAGCATTATCTACAACATCTACCCAATTAACAAATTATCAACAACCAGACTATTCACAATACTTACATAATAAATCCGGACAATCGTCTAGAAATTTTGCTTATTTCATGGTTGGTTCAATGGGTTTATTATCGGCAGCAGGTGCAAAATCAACAGTTCAATCATTTTTATCATCAATGGCAGCTTCAGCCGACGTTTTAGCCATGGCTAAAGTGGAAGTCAAATTGGGTGCTATCCCATTAGGTAAAAATGTTATTATTAAATGGCAAGGTAAACCAATTTTCATCAGACATAGAACAAGCGAGGAAATTGAAGAAGCTAATGATATCGATCTTCACAAATTAAGAGACCCACAAAATGACGCAGATAGAGTTAAAAAACCAGAATGGTTAGTAATGGTTGGTATCTGTACACATTTGGGTTGTGTTCCTATTGGTGAAGCAGGTGATTATGGTGGTTGGTTTTGTCCTTGTCATGGTTCTCATTATGATATTTCAGGTAGAATTAGAAAAGGCCCAGCTCCATTGAATTTGGAAATACCGGAATACGATTTCACAGATGAAGAAACTTTATTAATTGGTTAAGGAAATGAAACAGAAAACAGAAAACAAAAAACATTATACACTTATATATAACTATATATTCATAATAAATAAATAAATAAAAAAAAAAAAAAAAACATTTAGTCAATCAAATCAAACTCATTTGGAATCTTGTTCCAAATTGTAGTTTGTTCATTCCAATTTTTTATCTTTTCAATTGTTAAATTTTGTGAAAATTGTTGCAATTCATTAATATCGAAAATTTTAAATTGTATCAACAGTTGTAAGAATTTTTCCCCAATTGAAAATGGTAAATTATTAGGATTATAATCTTTTATAAAATGTAATCTATAAAATACACTCCAATGTAATAAACAAGTATCTGAAATTGATCTATATTTACCTAAATTTGGTGAAATTGCAGTTTTAATATTGCCAGTATAATCTTGTACTTTATCGAAAAATGGTATGAATTCAATTATCCATAAGAATAATACAAGAAATACTGATATTTCACCTTTACCTATAAATCTTTTAATTGGACGATTTGGTAATTTATCTATAATATCTGGGTCTTCACTAGTTAAAGCTAATGAATCATGATGATGAGATAAAAAACTCAAATCTGGAGGATATTGAATTGACCATTGTTCAACTATATCAGGTTTAAAAAGTACACCAAATTTTATACAATGATAGATCATCCACCTTAATGATACATTAGATAATGATTGATTTAACTCATTAGTGTTCCATCCACCACCTATATCACCATGATCTCCAGGAAAATACATTTCAATTAAATCATTAACTTTAGATTTCTTTGTCAATTTCTTTGTTTTACCAATTATTAAATTTATTAAAAATTCACTCAATGATTTTAATGAATTAAACAGATTATATAAAATTGATGAAGTGTAATCCCTACTTTCTAACTCATTTAGCTCTTCTTCAGGTATAATTAATTGCTGTTTAAATTTTGATCTTCGTTCATCTATACTTACTGCATGTCTTATATGATCAATATTTGAAATTTTTATCGTGTAAGGGAATTTCATATCTTTGAAAATCCCAATTGAATTGATTGAATCCCATAATCCCATAAAATGAATTCTTACATTTGATTGACTAAATGTTTTCTTAAATTCATTAGCCATGGTCAATGAAAAATTTTCATCAATTGGTTGACCTTGTTTTTCCCAATTACAATAGATTTTCCAAATCATGGGTAACATATCTTCTGAACCAGGAGTTACCAAACCTAACAATTCAATAATACCAGCTACAATTCTAGCAATAAAACTACCGCGACTAAATCCAAATAAGTATATCTTATCACCAGTTTGATAAAATTTCACTATGAATTCATAAGCCGACAAAACGTGGTATTGCAATGTATATGCAAAAATCGAATCCAATTTACTTCTTAGATATTGATTTCTGTATGGCTTCATTTGATGTTGAATACTCAATGAAGTTCCAATACCTGGTTGATAATAACATAATTGATTAGGATCATTTTTATCAAATAATTGAAATAAATGTAAGATATTTGTGAACGGTTTTGGACCAAATTCATTTTGTGTACCGTCCAAACAAACTATTAAATTTTTACATCTATTGAGATTATTTGATAAATGTGTATATTTATTTGACAATTCTTTTAATGTATATTGTTTATCATTGAAATGAATAATGGGTTCCATTGGCGGTTAAACAAAAAAAAAAAAAAAAAATAAATAAAAAATATATAATTATAATAAATAAAATGAAAACTCTATACATTAAAAACTTCTATTCTAGCTTTAGCATGATTTCTAGCAGTAACTATACAATATTGAGCGTTCAATGAAGTACCAGAAGATGGACCAGTAGCTTTATTATAACCATTTTTTGGATTAATTTCACAATCCAAACCATTACAATCATCTGGATTATCACAAACAATTTTAATACCAAAATTTGGCTTTTCATTATTAAAATCGTCAATATGTTTTGGATTAACTCCAATTTTAACAAATGTATTACCATCTTTATCCATATTCATACCGGCAACATATGGCGCCCAATTACCAATTGGTTTATCTGGAGTACCCCAAACACAAGCATCTTCGGTTGAAATGCCTGGCTCATTGATATAATAATGAGCGGCAGTACTTGCCCAATAATCAATTCCAGGAACCGCCAATTCAACTTCCGACTCACCTTCAACATTTGTAGGTATCAACATTGCCTCATTACCAGGTAAAACAGTTTGACAAAATGCAACGTTTGAATCAATTTTGTTTCTAACTGATACAGTACCTTTGCCATCTTTACACAATGGTCTATCACCAAATGGCTTTGTTGTAGATCCATCTTTATTACATAACAACCCACCATTCATTGAACCAGGGTACGAGTATGTATTACTTGATGAATCCCATTGATTCATTAATTGTCCAGGTGGACAAGCATAAGGACAAAATTTACCAGGTAAACATGGTTCATCGGGACTCATTGCCCAACCATTAGCACCAACAGAAACAACATCTTCTGAATCAACAAATGAACACTTTTTAACAGGTTTTGAAACGACTGTAGTAGCAATAAAAATCGCTGAAATGAATGAATTAATAAACATAACGAAAAGAATGTAGAATGATTAATAAATGATATGAAAACAAAAAAGACATTAGCGAATTTATATAGTGGTTGTTCATCCTCATTATTAGTTAATTTTCATTATCGTTATATATTTATTTTTTAATACCAAAATGGCATATTATCCACATTGCCAAAAAAAAAAAAAAAAACAAATTTCTTGATAATAACTTCTTTGATGAACTTCTAGTAGTTCAATAGAAACATTAAAAGAAATAGAAAATATTAGAATAATAAATGCAACTTGACGTCGAAATTTATGGTTAGATAATTCTTTGATAGATCTCAAAGAATATGCAAGTTTCTGCAAATATCTCCATCGAGATTTGGAGTACTTGACAAAAAGAAATTCAACATACTTGAAAAATAAAAATTATAGATAGAACAGTATATTTAGGATATTGTTGAGAAAGATATTTAGAATCATATATCTAATGAAATGTTTAACGATGTTTAGCAAATTCAAAAGTTATAACCGAATTTCTTTTTGTGTACATAGAAGCACTGGAATTAAACTTTGGTGTTTCAAAGTGAGACATAAAATTACGACAGTAGGCATGTCACACTTGAGGGGTCTAATGGTTATGAACAATGCACGACAAAAAACAAACAAACTTGAAATTCAAGAGATCATATAAATAACCATCATTGCATTGATTCATTTGTAGATGGATTTCAAATCGGTCTTTGTGAAGTGTACTGTACTGGGCAAAACGGAAAAACATGCTCAACTTGAGAAAAATATGAGTGATAAATTACTGTATTAGTTGAAATTTCACATGTTGCCTCTATACAAACTTTAAGCAGCATGAATTCGGCTATTAGATAGTATCCATCAGGGGGTCTCTTGTTGATTGGGTTTCTCATTAACTTGTATATTATATAAGAAGATTTGTCTTAGCAAATCTGATAACACGCCTGACCTTTTTTTTTAGTAAAGTACCCGTGCTACTTTGAAAAATTATTTGGATCACGAAATTTCTTAGACAAGAATCAAGGGAATACAATCAAAGTATATATAAATTGGATTAACTCAAAAGAGATATAAATTGCCTACATCATTTAAATTTAAGGGAAACAGGGAAAATATTGGGTACTTCAAATGAAACGTTTGAAGGTGCGTGAGAATAAAGGAGAGAGAGATATGAAATTATACGATAACGACAGAAAATTTTCAAATTATCTCAAACTAAAGCTTAATCAAAGATAATCTCCGACATCTAGACCAGTTGAAGAAGTTTCAATCGTATACCAAACAGTTATGAGAATAAAGAAACGACCAATTTCAACCCAACTGAAAAGCGAATCGTTTAGGGTAATTGAAAAAAAAAAAAAAAAGAAAAAAACAATAAGGAAGTGAAGATAGCAAATAGGGATTAAAGGGTGAGAGACGAGACGAGACGAGACGTATGCTTGGATAGCAAATAGGAAAACCAAAAAGTGAGACACAGCTATGTTTGAGAATCAAGATTGTGTATTTTTGAGATAAGACAAAAAGCGATATGATTATCAAATGAATTAAACTTTTAATTAATGAGATTACCGATTAGGAATTTGAAGTTTAACCAGTAAGCAAAAGTAATAGGTTGCAAAAAATAAATTAAACAAAATAACACACGGTTTTATTTTTATTTTTATTTTTATTTTTATTTTCATTATTTTTTTTATTTTTATTTTCATTATTTTTTTTCTCCCACGCACACACACAAATTCCACTCCTGCCTCCTCCCCCCCCCCTCCCTCGTGTAGGAGAGGATATTAAATAGCGAGCAAAAGAGTAAATAGTACAATAGTATTAATTTAGTATATCTATTTTTAGTTTGTTGAGTCAGAAGATAAAACAGAGTTAATTTAAATTAATTATCAAATTTTACACAGAGATAAGATATAATCTATGACTAATATTGTATGCCATTACAAGACTATTTCTCAACTTTTTCTAAGAAATGTGGTAACCACTAAACCATTCAATATGGCTCTTGTAATAATTAGTCTAAAAGACGTGTGTTGTTGTATTGGCGAATATCGAAAAAATAAAAGATGATCGGGTACAAACAGTCGACTCCCCTCTGTTAATAATTATTAAACAAGTAGTAAAGATAGAGGAAGCAACTTGAACAAAGAAATCCACACTGTGAAAATATACGTTTTGTGTATTGGTTATTTTTGAATTTTCTTGCTATGACTGTGGTGGTGGTGGTGGTGGTGGTGGTGGTAAATTACACAGAAGAGGTTAAAAAATATTTCTCAGCTCACGTGTGTTCTTCTCCATACAAAATAAAATAAAAAAATGTACGAGAGAAGAAAAACACAACAAAAAAAAAAAATAAAATAAAAATAAAAATAAAAATAAAAATAAAAAAAAAAAAAAAAAAAAAAGTGTGTGTCATAATTACATAGTCAAGATAATTAATTACACTATAGATGAATTTTATTATGAAATTTATTTTTATGCGTGAAGGTAACCAACCTTAATTTCATATAAATATAACCTTTAATCTCTCTCGATCTACTTTTTCTTTTTTTCATTATTTCATTTATTTATTTTATTTATTCCATTTTCCCTTATTTATTTATTTATTTATTTATTTATTTACTAATTACAACAACCCAACTTAATTGTTACAACTTAATAACTACACAACTTAATAACTACACAACTTAATAATTATACGATGCACACAAGTCAACTTGATATGAATTATGACGAAGATATATTCGAACTAAACCTAGACGACAATCAGAATGTAGATTTAAAACCATCTTCATCAACTTCATTCGAACCAGAAAAAAATACTACTAATACTACTACTAATAATTACATATCCCCAATATCTAGTCCATTGCTAATACCCAACACAAATTATCAATATACTAATAATTCACTCGATGATCTTGAAGAAAGAAGTGGTCAATTGTTGTATGAATGCTTTATCTGCAAACAGAAAATGAATAATGAAACTAAGCATAACTGCTCATCAGATTTGACAATAGAAAACAACGGTAATAAATCTTCACTTATAGATGCTACTAAAAGTGATCTAATTATGCAAAATAATAATAATTTCATTCTATCTAATTATAGAAAATGGATCCTTCATTAATTAATATATATATATCTTTATATCTATTTAATTCTTCTTCAATACCTATTCCAAAGGAGTTGTTTGTTGAAAAGAGAGAGATATAAAAGAGAACACAGTCAAAAATCCGGGTTTTATTTTAACTATTCATCTAAAATTTTCTATTGTATGTTTTGTACAATAATTTTGATAAATCCGTCTCCGGATTCTTGGAATCATTTTTCCAGCATCGAAGTCAAATGAATTTCTTTTTTTCTTTTTTTTTTTTTTTTTTTTTTTTTTTTTTTTTTTTTTTTTTTTTTTTTTCTTTTTTTTTCTTTACTTTTCTTTTTGCTTGTTTTGCATTAGGAATTATAAGCGCAAATAAAAAAATTTTAGCCCATTAATTAGGAACCTCTTTTATTAAGATTGGGTAAAACTGTGGTCCAATGAATACAAAAGTAGACTTTCGCTAACAAGTAACAATCTTAATTTAACTACTCATGCACCTGATGATGATTGTAGTAATTAAGATTTTAATCTTTGTTGTCCACAATTCTAAATTCAATACACTAATTATGCTATTACTCCTATTACTCATAGATAATAAATATAATCATCTACTCCCCTCTTCAATTCTCATATTGATCATTAATGTAACCGGCAAATGGGTCTGGTTGAAAAATCAGACCTTATATTTTTCTTGCATTCTTTTTTTTTTTTTTTTTTTTTTCATGATTCGCTCCACTTCTCAAACGAAATCTCCTCATTTTTTTTCGTCGTAAATTCTAATTCTGGTGTGGGTACTTGTTTACAACACGAAAAAAATATACATTTTTCCAACCTCCTATATTTAAAGACTAATTGAATAAAAATGACAACAACATAATTTGAATGCTACTAAAAATACTGAAAATTCAACAACAGGCAATAAACCAGATATTTAAGAATGGTTAGAATATAATATTGATTACAAAATATACCTTTATATACATTTAGGAGGTTGGTACTTTAAAAGAATACCTTTTATTTACACATAGAGGAGAGTGCAATTAAATTAACTCTTCGAGTAAAAAGTTAAGATCATTTTAATGTACAAATAAATTTACTGGGGAAAAAAAAAAAAAAAAAAAAAAAAATAAAAATAAAAATAAAAATAAAGTACACTTAAATATTAACATAGTATCGTATATAATTTATACCACCAGGGTTTTGTCTTTAATGCAAACTGTCTTTCGGCTATTTCTTGTTTTACAGCTTCTAAATCATATTGTCTTCTACCTGTGTCAACGTCAATTTCATCCACGTTCAACCAAAATTTATTCAATGGTACATCATTCACCCAATAATCATAAAATTTATAACCCAACCAACTTATAAAAGTTACTGGACCACTTAAATAAATTTTGAAAAATGACCCTACATCAGCTTTACCTCCAGCAGCTCCAGGAGGGAACAACGCCGCCCAAAATTGCAAACCCAATACTACTAAAATTGTAATTATCGCATAGATGGAACACCAAGTTGGACTAACGTATAATAATTCATCTCTTGGATTTCTTGCTTTATATTTTAATGTTTGTGTAAATCTAATTTGACAAATATTTACAGTAATAAACGTAAATAAAGCACTTAAGCCACTTAAACTTAGAAACCATTCAAAAATTTCAAGCGTGATATTATTTCCTGGTATGCAAATTAAATAAGCTAATAAACCAAATAAAAATTGTATGATCAAACATCCCATCGGTCTACCTTTTCGATCTATAAACGATAAAAACTTTGGACCTTGATTTAAAGCACCAATTGCACAAAGTACCCTTGTTGATGCATATACGGATGAATTACCAACTGATAACACCGTGAGTATCACCACTGTATTCATTATCGACGGCAATGCATATATATTTGCGTTTTTAATAGCAATTACAAATGGTGATGTGTTTATATCAATTCCAAACCCACCATCGCCAGTTAATTGTGGTGATTTATAAGACACTAAAAACCCAATCATAGTAATTGAAAATATATAAAAGAACACAATTCTGTAAAAAATCTGTTTTCTTGATTTTTCAATTGATATCTTTGGTGTTGCTGATTCAGCCAGTGCTAATGCAAATAGTTCAATTCCAGCAAATGAAAAACTTGCATTTGATATTATATAGCACATTTGTTTAAAAGGTTCAACTTCATTAAATAATCCACCTTGTGGTTTACGCCAATTTTGAACTCCAATATATGGTTGGCCCGGAACACCACCAGAAACAATAATAATAGCTAATATATTGAATCCGATAATGGCAATGATCTTAATTAAACTTAAAAACACTTCGATATCACCATATCTCTTAACACCAAACAAATTAATCCAAACTATAGCAACGTAGAATATAGTCACGAATATCGCAGGATGCAAATCCTGTCTCCAATATTCTATACACATTGATGCGGCAATCAATTGCAATGGCATAGTAATTAACCATTGTAATGCATAGTTCCAAGCAATAGCAAATCCAACCGATTTATCAATAAATAATGTTGGAAATGTGACAAATGCCCCACTCACTGGAAATACAGTTGCCAATTCTGATAAACTAGACATGGTAGCGAATATAATCGAAGATATAAACAGCCAAACGATTAAGATACCCAATGGTCCTGCATGACTCAATGAACTTCCAGTAGTGATAAATAACCCACTACCTAAAACTGCAGCAATACTAATATATGTCAAATGATACGTTTTTAGCTCCTTTGTTAATGGCGATGTAGCAGTCACCAATGCATCTCTTTCCAATCTTGTAAAATTTGTATAATCGAAATTTGGATGAGCGGGATGTAAGTAGCTTTGAGACTTGGATATTATACTTGCAGGTAATGTTTGTACATCATCATTATGTTGCAGTACTGAATTTGGAATATCATAAATAAGTGGTAATGTAGAATAATCAAACTCTTTAAATGAATCAAGGAAATTGTTTAGTAAACGAATAGGATTTATTTGTTTGTTACCTATTGATGACTCAGTATATGATGATGTTGATACTGATGATCTAATTGAATGATTACTACTAGGTGCCATTTCTATTTGATTTTCATAATCTAGACAAACTCACTAATATATATATATATATATATTTTAAAACAGAATTTTAAATCACATATTAGAGTTTAATCAATTCGTTTATTTTATTTTATTATTATTTTCAATCTTTATCAAGAATAATTTATTCATCTAGCGGACCACAAAAAAAAAAAAGCAACAAAAAAATAAATAAATCTGGCGCGGCTGAATTTGATTTCTCAATTTGTAAATTATCTAGATACAAATGAGCAATTTACTTGATACTAGGAGATGATGGATTATGACAAAACTTCATTAGATATCATTACTGATAGATCCTAATAGTTGTAAGTTTCTCAAAAAAAAAAAATATTATTTTTGTTCATCATCACGATTTCGCCAAGAAAGATAATCAAAAACTCTGTATAACCCAAATCTATGGGGAAAAGAGAATTGCAATGTCTTATTCACATACACATGGTTTATATTGAATATTACCCTTAAAACAAATGGATCTCCATGTCACATAAACTATCCATAATGAACAATGTGTAGGAATAAAACTATAAAGCTTAAAAAATATCCAAAGTATAATATTTGAAATTTGAACTTTTTTACAAGTTTGATACGGTGTAAATTTGAAGATTAATTTTCAATCTAGCATGAAAAATAAACTATAATCAAGGATAGTACCCTGGTTCAGTCGAGTTATTTAAACTGGTCTATAGAATTTCCTTTTCGTACACTACAATTACAAAATACCAATCTCCTTCTAGTATAATAAATAGATTGCATAAAGCTTAAAAATACATCCTAAAAGAAGTCGTTATTATAACATTTTTTGGAAACACTCTTCCCCATTTCTGACCATTTTCTACCCTTTTTTGAACACCCATCTCTTTAACCTAGATATCATAGCATTATGTCTTTATATTTCCATTTGTTTAATGTTATTCTTTTTGCACTTCTTGGCATAGTCAATATACTTATAATCTCCAACAACTAGCCGTCTTATTATTTGGATACAATAAAACACTATTTTATCGATGGTTATAAATTCAATTTCACATAATATTTGCAGTTCAAAAATTTAATCTAATACATCTTTAATTCATCTTTTTATAAAGTTTTCTATTCATTTTAATTTGGAATCAGAATTTTTTTTTGTTTTATTTCAAGATTAACGATTCATATGCGCCACCGCTTATCAAAATGGTTATCAAAATGGTTATCACAATTTTATATTACACAAAAGTAAACAAAATTTTAATAACCGGAATCAGGCGAGTATCAATCATCGAACTATAATTGTATATTTGATTCGATTCAGCGAGGTGTGTAATGTTGCTTACTACAAGAAATTTGTTTTCCCAATTCAAACAGAGAGTATATATATATGATGGATATTTTATTGATATTATGATTATTCTTAAAACTCGAAATAGTAAGAGCAATTCACTACCTAACGGTAATATCTCTATATAAAGCACCATAAAGAGAAACAAAATAAAATAGATAGACGTATTAAGGAATTCTCTCCCCACGTTATCGTTATCGTTATCGTTATTAAAGGTCATATATTTCAGTATCTAGTAATATATATAAATTATACTTCATTTTCTTCTTCCATTACAATCTCATAAATTTTTCGGTTTGTATCGAATGGATTATCGATATAGAAGTTATGACCACCTTCTAGTATTTCATGGTAGGAAAATTTCCGATCGATTCTTTCATTCAATACTTGGATCAACTTATAACCAGCTTCCGAATTCATAAAATCATATTCTCCATATATAATATGACAATTGAAATTTAAATTTTTTGGATCTTGGTTTGATTTTTCAATAAATTTATCATATAATGGCCATTTACTGACGGTAGCCGGTGTTAATAAATATCTTATATAAATATCACTATTTGTGCCTGTTGTTATTGAATTATATAAATAATCAATGGTTAATAAAGCTTCCTCTTCTGTACCATATACTAAATCATTTGAATTTTCAAAGATTGATTCTGGGCCACCATATTTATCTACCAATTTATTAATTTTGAGAAATTTTTTCATCCATAAATGAAAAAACATCATTACACCCCAATGACCGAAAAATGGTAAAATTCTAGGTAAAAATGGTATTTTGTAATACCATTTTAAGATTTGACTAGTTGATAACAAGGGGTATCTTGTTAAAAAATTATATGAAGTTGGATCTAAATTCGGAGTTTGAATACCAGTAGTTAATTGTTCATTACTAGTTACAGCCAATGCGTGACGTTCCATTCCTACTGGAGAAAGTAAAATTAAATTTCGTACATTATTTGGAAATTTTAAAGCATATGAAGCTGACCAATAAGCACCAAAGGAATGACCAATTAAATAATCAATCTGATCTATATTGGAATTTTTCCTCCAATTGTCAATACCTTGACAATAAAAATTTTCTAAATCTTTTATGATTGGCGTGAAAGAATCTCGATACTTTATAAATTCTTGCGGATCAATTTGATATCCTTTTATCAATTTATAATATTTTTTATATAATTTGGATTTATCAGTTGGTTCATCGTCGATTAACTTCAAATCCACACCGTGTTTAATTCTCCAATATGATATATTTTCATTTTCGATTTTTGGATTTGAACTAAGACCAAAGGTTAAATTGTCCAAGAAATGTACATGATAATTAAATTTTGAATTTTGAAATTTATTAATAATTTGAAAATCTCTAGCAAACACGCCCGAACTAGCGGCATATCCATGAATAAATACTATATGTTTAGTCGAAGCCTTTTCATTATTGATAATTTTAAATCCAATTTCATTTATATAATTAACATCATCTAATTTCACTTTTTTACAATCTCTTGTGATATTTTTATTCTCTGGGGAATTTAAAGGTAGCATCAACTCAATTAATTCATCTTGTAATTCTTGTAATCTATTTTTCCTTAATGAATTCAACCATATTGATAACGCATCTTTAAAAGACAATTTAATTATTGATCTATTGAATTTGTAATCTTTGGGTAATATAAATTTAACTGCATTTTTTTGGGAAAACCTTCGAAGTGAAAATAATCGCATTTAGTAAGAGAGAGAACAAAAAAAAAAAAAAAAATGAATTTTAATATTATCTATTTAATTTTGTAAGTTTTACATCATCATATCTTTGGAAATTATTATGTACTTGAACAGATTCCATTTCAATTTCAACATCCTCTCCTGTTAATTCATCTTCGAATAATTCCACATTGGCCCATTCTTCATCCCATCCATTTTCAAATGGACCAAATTGGGGCTTGCCTATATCCATGGGAGACATAAAGTTTAAAACTGCATACACAATAAAACTTGTAATGAAACCAGCAAAGAAATTCAACTGGTATAATTTTGTAGCTCCAATTGGTACTTTATGAGTTTCGGTTGCACCTACAAACCCAACAATATTAGGTAAAATACCACATATATAAGCACAATAAGCTCTCCAATTACATCCAATTTTACTAAATCGATAAATTGATTCTTTGTTTGAATTTTCCGGGGCTGTTAATGAATATAAATGGGTTAATTTAAGATATCCTCTTCTTATATAATAATAATCACAAGCCACGACTCCAGCAATGGCACTCAAGAATACAGCATATGCCGATAAATAAGTGGTAAATCTTGAGCTCGAACTGATTAATTTCCATGGACATATTGCAATTGCTAATATCCCACATATATAACTGCCTCTTCTAATATTAATAAATCTAGGTAATAATGCAGTACAATCAGTTCCAAACGATAATGAATTTGCTGAGATATTAGTACCCAATTGAGCCAATGCAAAGGATGCACTAATGAAAAAAACACCAGTTCTATTCCCAGGGGTATAATCTTCTAGAAATTTAAAAAGAACATCCAATGGCGACCACATTGCTTCTCCATACATCGACTCACTAGCGGATGTCACTAATATACCTATCAATGACGTAATTGAAAAACAAATTGGAACCGATAAGGTATAAACCAAATATTTCATTCCAAATGATCCCTTGGTGGCAAAACGTGAAAAATCAGGCGCATTGACTATCATAGTTGCAAAATTAGCCAATGAATTCATGGTGGATTCAACAAATGCCCATGCAAATTCTGAACCTTCAACTTTGGATTTTTGATGTACGACTGGCCCAATCCCACCTGCTTTTTTAATTGTCCACACTAAAAATGCAATACCCGCGATCGGCGCAACATACGCTTTAACAGTAAATAAATGTCGAATTGTTTGTGGACTAAAATATAAAAATGGCATTTGAAAAATCCAAAATAAAAATATACCCAAGAATTGAAATGTTGTTAAATCTGGATCTGGTATTGTATCTTTCAATGTGTTTGGTACATTTTTTCCAAATACTGACCATATCATTAATTGAAAAGTTGGTCCCGCAACTGCTGTTTGAACAGAATACCATATCAATGACATTACAATACGATTAATAACAGGCCACAATGAACCATAAATACCAAACGATGATCTGACAGCTACTGGAAATGAGATATGATACATTATACCAACTCTAGATGCTATACTGACAAACATACCACATAATGCATATCCCAACCAAACACTAATCCACGTTTGCCACCAATTCATACCACCCGCTTGGATACCAGTAGCGGCAATTTGCCAGGTATTGATATTGAAAGAATCAGATATCCATAAGAAGACATAATTGTACCATCTCCATTGTCTTCTTGCTTCTTCAACAGGACGCAAATCATGATTATATAGAAACAATTGAGCAGCACTTAAATTTCCCTTAGATTGAATTTCCAACTTTTGTGCTAATCTTTGCCAAAAAGTTTTAACCTCATTCTCATTTGATAATGTAGACAATTCAGAAACGCGTTCATCTTCATCCAAAACCTCTTTTATTTTAATCATTATATAAATGATATTGAAGAAAGAAATGAAATGAAAAGAAAAAAAAAAACAAAATAGAAAATGTATCAAATATTATCTGATGCAGCAGCTCATTTCTATAATTATGAAAATTTTTTGAGATAAGAATTATAATTAGATTCTTTTTGCAACTAATAAATCTGGAGACGTTATTTTTTTGTTTTCCCTCTTTTGTGTTTCATATTTTTTTTTTTCTCGAACTATTTTTGCCGTGTTGAGATGTGAAAAGTTTAACTAAATATGTTATGAGGCAAAAAGTTTAAAAAAAAAAACTATATACAAGATTTATATTAACACAATTGAGAGTTTGTGAGCTTTAAAATTTTAATTGTGTTGAATTATTCGTATCATCATACCTTTCAAAACCATCATGAACTTCGTGACGTACTAATTCTTCTTCAAATAACTCAACGTCTACCCATTCTTCATACCACCCCTTTTCAAATGGACCCATTTCCGGTTTACCTGTATTTATGGGACTAATATAATTCAAAATTGTATATATCAAAAAAGCCGAACAGAATCCCATAAAGAAATTTAATTTATAAACTTGTGTAGCTCCAATTGGTACTTTATGAGTTTCAGTAGCCCCTACAAATCCAACAATATTTGGTAAAATACCACAAATATATGCAATGTAAGCTCTCCAATTACATCCAATTTTGTTATATTTATAAATCGAATCATAGTCTTTATTTTCAGGCGCTTTAATTGAATACAAATGGCCAAGTTTAATAAAACCTCTTCTTAAATAATAGTAGTCACATGCAACAACGCCAGCTATTGACGAAAGGAAAACGGAATACGCTGATAAATAGGTTGTAAATTTTGATGATGTCGAAATTAATTTCCATGGACATATTGCAATAGCCAATATCCCACATATATAACTACCTCTTCTAATATTAATAAATCTAGGTAATACCGCAGTGCAATCAGTCCCAAAAGATAATGAATTCGCAGACAAATTTGTACCCAATTGAGCCAATGCAAAAGCGGCACTAATAAAGAACACACCAGCTCTATTACTCGGAGTATAATCTTTTAAAAATTCGAAAAGAACATCTAATGGTGACCACATGGCTTCTCCATACATCGACTCACTGGCTGATGTTACCAAAATACCAATTAATGAAGTGAATGAAAAACAAATTGGAATTGACAACGTGTAAACCAAGTATTTCATCGCAAAGGATGGTTGGCTAGCAAAACGTGAAAAATCAGGCGCATTGGTAATCAAAGTTGCAAAATTAGCCAATGCATTCATGGTAGATTCAACAAAAGCCCAAGCTAATGCATCTCCAGTAACTTTTGATTTCTGATGCACAACTGGTCCTATCCCACCAGCTTTCACAATAGTCCAAACCAAAAAAGCAACACCTGCAACTGGCACGACATATGCTTTAGCAGTAAATAAATGTCTTATCTTGTGTGGAGGAAACCAAAGGAAAGGAAGTTGAAATAACCAAAATAAAAATATACCCAAAAATTGAAATGTTGTTAAATCTGGATCTGATATTGTATCTTTGATATTCATCGGCACATCTTCACCAAAAACTGACCAAATCATCAATTGGAAAGTCGGGCCCGCAATAGCAGTTTGCACAGAATACCATATCAATGACATTACAATACGATTGACAACTGGCCATAATGAACCATATATACCAAACGATGATCTAGAAGCCACTGGAAACGAGATATGATACATTATACCTACTCTAGATGCTATACTGACAAATATACCACATAATGCATATCCCAACCAAACACTAATCCACGTTTGCCACCAATTCATACCACCTGCTTGTATACCAGTAGCGGCAATTTGCCAGGTATTGATATTAAAAGAATCAGCAATCCAAAAGAACACATAATTATACCACCTCCATTGTCTTCTTGCTTCTTCAACAGGACGTAAATCATGATTATAAAGAAATATCCGAGCAGTTGATAATTCACATTTTGGTTGTACTTCAAGGGTAGTAGTTAATTTTCGCCAAAATGATTTATTAACATCAGTAGTAGATTGTTCATCAACATCACTTTCAATATTTGTCGCCACGTTTTCTGATGTTCCCATGAGAATAATGATTCTTTAATTTTATAAAATAAAGGAAATCATTGGAATTATATATATAATAATAACCTAACTACCGCCGTTTCATTCTGTAAATTGACTTATTTCTTTTGATTCTAATAATGCCACGAATTAAAATATTTACAAGAATAAGCAATACCAATATTAAGTTCAATTATGCCCAAATCAGTCCCATTAACTAATATGACATCACTAAAAAATATTTATGATTTACCCCTTGGATATAATCAACTAATTTAACAAAAATTTGAATCATCTAAAATTGACCTTAATCTCTCGATACATAATAATATATTAACCAAATTACCACAATTGGATATCTACTGGAAGCTTACCAGAACGCAGATTTCTTAACACATACAACGATGTTGTTCCCGCGTAAGTGCTTTGCCACCAATATGATTTTTTATTTTGTTTTTCATTTGATAATGGGTGTATTATTTGGGCTTGTATAGATATTGTGTTGTAGTCTTAAATGAACAGTTCGCACATTATTACATTTGCAATAATTTTTTGGAATGTAAAGTTGAAATATTATTTTGTTCCCGTTCCCCTGTTCCGTTCATGCAACATCACCAAATTTTACACTAGTTTCTAAATAATCAAACTAGCCAAATTTGTTTTGTTTTTTCTATCTATGGAAATATCTCAATTTTAATTTCCTGGCTCTTCTTGGTACAAACATCTGCTGCCGTTTTCTTTTTTTTTTTTTTTTTTTTTTCGTAGTTAGAACCAGCAACTTTCATCTATGAATAACCATCGCCATCTATTAAAACAATAATGTCATTCAATCGTAGTTACATTTTGTCTATCATAAAAAACCAGGCAGTGGTGCATTTTTTTGTAAAGTACTGACATATTTCTAACCTGTATATAAACACGTTTCCAAGATCAAATATTATTAACAGTTTTTATATTTACAACCAATACAATTATATATGGTTAATCCAGATATTCCAAATTGATGTTGTCACTAGATTATCAACCCGGATTATCTACAAACAATCATTTAAAAAGCCATACAAGTCTAAGCGATGGTTACAACCATCCCAATTCAACGATAAAACATGGTTGTTTAATAAATGCAACAAATTCAATTACTAATAAACATCAATTTAGTAACCCCAATGACTTTATAACATATGTAATACCTGATTTCAATGCGGTTAAATATTTCCAAAAGGAATTTGTACAAGTGAATGAGTTTCATTTAATAGAAGAATCAGAAGTCACAGGGTTTGAAATTTATTTAGTTGAACAATGGATGATTAATAGAAATATAAGTTCTGTAATATCTGCATATACAGGTAATGAAAATTCGAAAATATCAGTATTAAAGTTTACAATTGTTAAAAAGCCATCTAAATATTATCCAATACGATTTCAAGAATATTTAAATGAAATTATACAAAATCATTCAAAGATTAAAAAAATGGAAATTTCAAGACCGTCGTCACTGGCAGGCAGTAGGACAAATAGTAGCAATGAAATAGTGACGACAACAACAACAACAACAACGACAACAACATCATCATCATCAACTACAGATTTTAATGAAGTATGTTTTGTTACTGATTTAACCTCGTTACCTTCAAATTTAAATTTAATACCTATTCCTGGTGGAGATATACGAGCTGTTGAAAAATTTTTTATCATAAATTCAAATTTAAAAAAGTTACGATGTACTGGACGATCAGTGTCGTTAATATCAGATAAGTTATCCGATGCTTCAGAAGATAAATTTCGTCAAATGTACCGAATAGATAATACGAAAATACCAGTGAAATTCGCAGTTAGGGAATTAATTAATATTATTCAAACCTCATTATTTTATTTTGATTTGTTAGATGCAAAGTATTGTAATGGTTTGTTATGTTCCAAAACCGAAGAAGCTATTACAAATTGGTGGAATCTAATTGGACTTCCTCATTTTAATATGAAACCAAATTCTAAAAATGGTGCTTTACCTTCAATTACAGTTGCTGCTATCATAAGTTTAATATTGAGTGTTAGATTAAGAATTATAATTGTTGGTGGTACTGATGTTCCAAAAGATCCATATGATTTTGAAAATTTCATGTTATCAATCGGTCAATTTCAAAAACAATTTAAATTTGACAAGACAAGAAAATTGGATATGGAAACATTAAATAAATTGTTCACAGTAACAAATGCTAGATTGTTGCCTGAGAAAAACTCAAATTATTTTTATTCATCTCCATATACAATGAACGAACTAGATCCGAGTCAAGATTATGATGATATATTGGGATCACCTCCGACTTCAAGAGAAACAAATACTACTGCTAGTATTAGTAGTGTGCCAAAGAGAAGTTATGGTAAGAAAGAATTGAAGAAATTAACAAATGTTGTCAAAACAACTGTTCAAGATCATATTAATGCAGCAAGTAATAGAGATATGGATGATAAAGCACTATCTGCAGGTAAAGCAACCACAGGGAGAATCAGAAATAGAATTGCAAAATTGGCAGATGTTACAAGTCCATTGGATGTTGAAACTTTGGATTTAGATTTATTAGTCAAAAATTATATAACTGGTAGAACCTTATTACGATTATTTTATGGTATACAAAGTAGTGGAACTTTTAATTTACAGTCACAAGAACAAATCTCACCACAACGAGAATTGGGTCATCATTATAATAACCACTATCATCATCATCATACAACAAAACGTCGAGGTAGATCATTATCAGAAGATGCAAATGCGCTGCAATTGTATAATTTTGAATCTTTAAAAGATAAAATTGCTCAAACAGTACCTATTTCAGATAAACATTCAGTAGGATTTGCTAAAAAATTTGGTAGAAAGAGTGTTGTTAATCAAGATCAATTATCCAAAAAATCATTAACTCATTCACTTTTAGATCCAGCGGCACATATAGACGATGAGAAATCCATTCAATCTTCAACTATGGTTGATTCATTTTTAAAGTTGAACAACATAGATTCTAGCTCGTTTGCTGAAAGTGTCAGTTCAAATAGCGCATCAATAAATAAGAAATGTGATAATTTTTTAGGCTTTCATAACCCATTAACTAGACTTAAACATGATTTGAATAGAAGAAATTCATGGCCAATAGTACAAAATCAACATGAAGAAAACTTGAACACTTTACTGTTGAAAAAAGATACCGATTTATTAAATAAAGAAGTTTTCGAACCTCCAAATTCGAATTATCGATCTAGAAGTATCAGTTTCTCATGTATTGAAAATAAGGTATTATTAAAACCTGATCCTGCTATGGGTACAATTGCAAAATTTTGCCAAATTTATTTACAAAATATAAAGACATTAATTAATTATGAATATTTGAAAAAATATTATTATGGATCTAATAAAAAACTGGATAATATTACAAATGTAAGTTTAAACAAGTCATTTCAATTAATGAGTTTGGAATTGTTAAAATTGAAAAATCTTAAAACTCAAATGGATTTATCCAAATCTAAAATCTTGGACGGTGGAATGGCAGATGAAATTGAATATAATATGAGAAGTTTATCGAGTACAATCGATAGATTATCTTATGAAACACGTATAATAGTTAAGAGAGTTAAAGAATTGGAAGAAAATTTCAAATTATTTGAACTTAAATCAAATGATGATTGTCAAGAGAGGATGAATAAAATAATTGATCAAGTATTAACACTGCAAAATTTCAAACAGATATATACTGATCCCGAAGAAAGAAAACAGTTGGCATTTCAATTAACTGGCGATGAAAATTATTTCTCCAAAGTTCAAAATGATAACAATGAAGAGATCGGTTTATTAAGAAGCATTATTATTTACATATATGGAATATTATCTTCAATATTTCTTTTTTTCAAATTCAATAGATCAAATATGAATCTTGATAGAATTCGACATGTTTGGATGGAGTTGGATCCAAATAAATCAATTATAAAACAAGCTTATTCATACATTGGTAGAAAACCATCAACTGATAGTATAGCATCAGACAATTAAATATTATTTAATGAATGAACTAAATTGGTAATTTGCTCTTGATAATCAGTGGATTGGAGTTTATCATTCTCCATACTTTCTTTAACTTTTTCCAATTGTTCAGCGACAATAATTAAATTTTGATCTAAACCAACAAGATTAGCCTCTAGTTTTTCACTATTTGGTTTCAAATTTTCATCAAGATAATTTTCAAATATATTTTTAGAATGATCCGACTCTTGTTGTTTGATTGCATTTTTAGATCTTAAAAATTCCTTTATTATTTTCAACATATCTTCATTCTGATCGATCAATTGTAGTAATTTTTGAGATAAAAAGTCCTGTTTTTGTAAATCCATAACTATCAAGTTTCTTTCTTCTTCTAGATTGTTTATGAGTGTATATTCATCTTGAATTTCTTCCTGTATAAGTTCAGGTTCTTTCAACAATGGTTCATATTGATCTTTCAGTACCAACCCTTTGGAAATATCCTCCAACTTACTTATATAATCAGTCGAGTCATTTACCTTTTGAGTTAAAGTCTGTATCAAAGTTGATATATCCAGTAAATCATCGTATAATTTATCATCCATATTCTAAAAGAAAAAAAAAAAAAAAAAAAAAAAAATTAAACATTTTTGTAAACTATTTTTTTTCAAGTCGTCTTTTTTTTTTTTTTTTTTTTTTTAACACGTCCATTTTCTCCTTCAAGTTTGAAAATTGGGAATCAGATAGAAAAACAATACATTAAATTATGGTCACAATTGGAAATGCTCATGAAGATTTAATTCATGATGCAGTATTAGATTATTATGGTAAAAGGTTGGCTACATGTTCATCCGATAAAACTATCAAGATATTTGATATCGAAGGTACAGAAAATTATAAATTAATAACAACATTAACTGGACATGAAGGTCCAATTTGGCAAGTTGCTTGGGCACATCCTAAATTTGGGTCAATATTAGCATCCTGTTCATACGACGGTAAAGCTTTGATTTGGAAACAACAACCGGAAACTCAACAATGGTCAATTATAGCTGAACACACAATTCATCAAGCAAGTGTTAATTCAGTTAGTTGGGCACCACAAGAATTAGGTGCTATATTATTATGTACTTCATCAGATGGTAAAGTTTCAGTAGTAGAGTTTAACGACGATGGTACAACTTCTCATGTAATATTTAATGCTCATGCCATAGGTGTAAATTGTGCCTCATGGGCTCCAATAACAAATTCAATAAATAATAACAATAAGGATCAGTTGAGATCACAAAGGAGATTTGTTACATGCGGTTCGGATAATTTAGCAAAAATTTGGAAATATGATCCAACAAATAATACGTATATAGAAGAAGCAAAATTAGAAGGCCACACGGATTGGGTTAGAGACGTTGCTTGGTCACCTTCAGTATTGATGCGTTCATACATTGCAACCGCTTCGCAAGATCGTACAGTCTTAATTTGGACTCAAGATAAAGATGGCAAATGGCAAAAGCAATTATTAACCGAAGAGAAATTCCCCGATGTATGTTGGAGATGTTCATGGTCATTATCAGGCAACATCTTGGCTGTTTCTGGCGGGGACAATAAAATCAGTTTATGGAAAGAAAATTTACAAGGAAAATGGGAATCTGCAGGTGAAGTAGATCAATAAATATCTCTATATAAAAAAGTCTAATTCTATAATTCATTAATAAGCGTTTCAATAATTTTTTGTACATCTTTTGAAGCTTCATCGGCAGCTTGTAAGACTTCTTCGTGACTTGCCATACCTTCATCTAATGCTACTGGATTTTCATGGAATGCACTTGGTGGTTTTTCACCTACACCAGCGTTGGTAATTAATGACAATGCCAATACTCTTAATCCACTATGACGCGCAACTATAACCTCTGGAACTGTTGACATCCCAACGGCATCCCCACCCAAGGTTCTAATCAATCTGACTTCGGCTCTTGATTCAAAAGTCGGACCGGCTGCGAAAAAATAAGTACCTTCGAATATATTTCTTGCAATTTTGAGCTTGTCCTTAGCTGTAGTTAAAAATAACTTACGCAAATCATAATCGTATGCATCACTCAATGGTTGGAAACGTGGACCGAATTCTTCAAGATTTGGACCTCTTAACGGATGAAATCCAGCTAAGCCTGGGAAATTTATATGGTCTTCAATAACCATTAAATCACCAGGTTTGTATTGTGGGTTCACACCACCAGCGGCATTAGTTACTATAACAGTTGAAATATTCAAGGTTTTAGCTACTCGAACTGGGAAAGTTGTTTGTTGAAAAGTGTAACCTTCATAAAAATGTAATCTACCTACCATACACATCACTGGTACTTTATTTTCACCGATTAATCCAAATACTAATTTACCCGCATGTCCTTGTACTGTTGAAGTTTTAAATCCAGGGATTTCTTTGTATGGTATTTCAATTTTACATTTTTCATCTAGAATATCTGCAATCCCACCAAGACCAGAACCACAGATTATCATAACTCTTGGATTCTCCAATCTGGAATCGGTCTTCAATTTAGCTTTAATTGTTTCTGTAGCATGGGAAATCTTTTGAAGATATTCTTCAGTTGGTATGAAATCAGTCATCACGCCTAGAGTAAAAAAAAAAAAAAAAAAAAAAAAAAAATAAGAACTTTTAGATACGAGTGTATCTGCAACTATTTACGATTAATTTGGCCACCAACCCGGAATTACAACTTTAATACCAATAAATTTTGATTTATTATCTAATGATGGTATTTCAACTTTATAATATGGATTTTTTCTAACATCTGACGTATTGAATAATGCTAAACCTAAGTTATCATTTGAAGCTAGGATCTTCCCGCTTGAACTTGTTCTCTTTCTGACGATTTTCGAATTACCAAATGGAGAAGAAGATTTTGGTACTTCTTCTGATTTTTCATCCATATCATTCCACGGGCTAATTTCTAATTTAGATAATACACCAGCGGGGACATTGCTTATCTCATTTGAATCTCCTTCTAACAATGTGAAAAAATGTATTGGAAATATTCGTTTTCTAATTATACCATTATTGAATGTTCTTATAGTCAATTCCTGTCCCACGTAACAACCTTTATCTAAAGATAAACCGTTTATATAATCCAAATTACATTCAAATGGTAACAATGAAACATCTTTCAAATGCGAAATATCGTTGGTCTCAAATAAACCATTTTGGAATCTTCTTTTGATTACACTATCTTCACTGGTTATATTGATATCAAATTGGGTTTTGAAATTTTCACCAAAAAATTGTGCAACTGGTATACTATCATCTTGTTCATTCGTAGTGATTTTTTTGTTTGTAATTACCTTGAATCCAAAATTGGGTATCCTATTATCAATAGCAAATCCAATGATATTCTTTCCATAGTTATTATTGAATAATATGTCATTTTTTATAAACGAGTTGGAGTTTTGTAATGCATCGATTGGATTCATAGTTTTAAAATAATTATTCTGAATACTTTCCAACCACATGTCGAATTCTGGTGTATCATTATAGTAATAATATGAATACATATTTGGTTCAACTTTTATTTCAACATCTGCACTCAATTTGTGTAATTTCAACATCATTAATAATTTGGAAACATTATAAGAATCAATTTCAAGTAAGAAATCTGGTTCTTTTATTTCCAAATGATTGGAATTATGAAAGGGACATGAATATAAAAAACAATCAGTTACAACCCTACCTTTTGAATTTAAAATCATTGAGTATATTCCATCTCTAGTTATATGAATTATATTATCTGGATCATATATATCTTCATGCATCAATCCATAATTTTTATGTACATCTATTATATTTTGTAAATTAGCATGTTTATTTTCCGACTCACTTATTGTATGTTGCTTTTTCTTGACGACATTTGGTAACAATCTTGATGTTAATAATCCATTTAAAAATTTAGTCGCATCTTGCCCTCGTATTCTAACTAAACTTTTACTCAAGGGGGCAATCCCAACTTTTGGAAACATAGATCAAAGAATAGTTTTATTAATTATTTTTGTTTATCGCGCGTAGAAAAAATAATTCAAGTATATTTCGAGATATCCAAAGTTCTACCAATTGAACTTTTTAAATTTTTTGGTTTGTCATCTTCAACTTCTATTGAAGGCAACATATCTTCACTGTGTGATAATTTGTCTCTAATTCTTTCTGATAATGATTGTTTTTGTTTTAAATCATAATCTGGCGATTTATACTGTGACATCGTGGCTAATTTCATTAAATTCGAACTCGAATGATGTTTTGAACTGATCGCACTAGACAAACTTGATGATGTTGTACTATTTAGATAACTTTGGTTTTTTGAAAACTGATCACTTCTTAATTCCAATTCACCATAATCAAAATATCCATATCCACCCATCAATTCGAAATTGTCATCTCCTTCACTACTAGATTCGGAATATCTTCTGTCTGCTACTAGATCCGGCGTCGAGTCATCTCTCTCAATAGTTAATTTAATTGGTTTTCTCGTGCTAGGAGAGTTTAAGGCAACGTGACTCAATTCTTTTTCAACTCTTAATCTTTGTATCTCCATTTTTCTTTGTTGTGAATCACTAATTGATAATAAAAAGTTTGATTTTTGACGCAAATTTGCTTTCAAATCTTGTACGACTTTATGAAATGTATCTAAAAATCGTTCGGTTTGTCTATGTTTTGAACAAACTGTAATTATAACTTTATCATGATGAATTATATATCCAATACCAAATCCTTGATCAATTGCGGGAGGGATACCAAATAATAACAATGCAGGATTACCACAGTTTGAAATCAACAATTCGGGATTTAAAAGCTTCTCAATGTTATAATTAAACAATAATGGAACACTTGTATTTTCATCAATAACAATAGGCGGCAAGTGACTATTTAGTTCATTTAAAAGTCTAACAATATTTGGTCTTTTAATAACCTGAATCATCGACATTAAATATCTTTCAAATCCTTTACCATTCATCGCATCTAAATATTGTTTTGTATGAATATCACAACACTTTTTAAATAATTCAAACTTCTCTTGTGATTGCGCACTTGATATATATAATTTTACTAAATTTAAAAGAATATCATTTTGAACAGGAATCAACTCTGTCCTTGCATCTTTAAACTTTCTAGTTGTAATTGGTTCCAAGGTATTTACCATTCTGCCGTATAATGAATAATTAGTAATCTGAAAACATACTTGCATTATTGAATCAACGGATAAATTGAATTTTCTAGTTAAATTTGAATCCAATTTTATAACATGTGTTTTGTATTCATGTTGATTAATTAAATCGGCTAATCTAGTTTCTGAAAGATGGATGATATTTTGGATTTCGGGTGTCATATTAAAAATTATTTTGTTTGGACTTGGTTTATCTTTACTTGATGAAACAAATGTTACATTCTTATCAAATAATGTATATTCGGATCCATTGATATTTTTAGCCAATTTTAAAACAGAATCTGTATATATATCGCTAATGAATCTTAAAATTGCAGTACTATCCATTGACATAGCTTCCCATACAACTCCAGCGACCGAATTTCTAGTCACAATCATTTGTAATTTATCATACCATCTTGAAGTACATGAACCGATTTGTACATTAGCTTTGGATAATACAGAAGTACCATGAGATATAACAGAAGTTTTCTCTTGATCGGTAGTTGGAGAATTTGGATCAAGAACTAATACAAACAATGCATTATTTATAACTTTCATATTTTCAGTATTTGATTCCCTTAATGATAATCTTGCCAATTTCCATGTTTTCAACTGTTGAGTCGTAATTGAACCAATTGCATTATTTATAGATTTAACGGCATCGACACCTTCAGATTCATTAATAATATTTTGTAAAATGTTCGATAATTCATTATCGTTAAACCAAATCTTGTGCTTGGAACCTGTTTTTTCATATTCATCTGGTGTATAAGGCGTTAACACTTGTAATGAATAATACTGATTGTTTGAGATAATTAAAATATGCCTTGAATCATTTATATCTTTATATTGTTTAACTCTTAAATCAGAACGTCTTTCACTTAAATCGGGTGCTCTAGTAGTACCGAATAAATGGTTATAACAACTCATTGTTAATGGATTCTTATTCTTTGGAGTTGTA